>JAMZAV010009179.1:0-25589 GCA_024449915.1 Sweltsa coloradensis | reverse complement strand
TAGTTTAGCGCGAGAGCAAAAGTCACCGAGCTGCTCACCGCACAATGGAATCTTGCTTGGTTCATGGTAGTTACCCAAAAAGTCGGCCCCCAATTTCTTTTTATTACGGGGGGCACAATCAAGAATATGATATCGATGTGTTTTTTCATGCTCTACAACTTTTATTTGAAACAAATTTTCATAAAGTTACTGGTTTTGTTTTTGTTATGATAAATATGCAAAACAAATTCAGGTTTAATTTAAAAAAAAAGAGGGTGAAAATTTGCATCAAGGGCCGTAGGTTGCCAGATAATCAAAGGAAGGCGCACCAAACACCTTAATCGTTTCTTTACAAACAATTTAAAAACAAATTTTGAGCTATTTCGGTTCAATACTTTACTCAATATCGATAATTTTCCGTTCTTCGACAAAACTCAAAATCTAAAAATTGATTTTCAAAATGGCGGAAAACCCGCAACCGGATTTTTTGGGATTCTGTTGGGGATGTCCAGGAGACCCACCCCTTAACAAACCCCGGGACCGGTCCCTGCTTGTTTTTTTGAATGCGTGGGTCATATCACAACGGCCCTGTACTATCAGGGCACCATCCGTTTGGTGGAGTTGTACCGCGTTGCCCAACACTCGGCTCTTCAGGTGTACGACTTCGCTTCCTGGAGTCCACGGGCCGGCTCAAGGGACCCGCCTCCAAGTACATCTACCACAGGAGAGGGAACCTCCACGGAATCGACCTCAAACAACGAACGAACCACAACGAACATTATCAAGTGCAAGCGTGTCAAACGATAACGAATCGATAGTACTTAAGGGCTTACCTGGCAAAATATGGAGCATTTTCGAAGTGTACATGAATTTCACAAGTGAGCACTATCTTTCGCCGAATAACGAGTGGGGAAGTCTTCTGGAAAATGGGTCTTGGACCGGGATGATGGGTGAAGTCGTCAAGGGAAATGTGCGTATTTCTTCGGTAGCTCTGACATTGTCCTCAAGCCGAGCGACATATGTTAAATTTACAACACCTCTTTACACTGCACTCTCTAAAATATTTATAAGGAAGCCTGGGCATGACACATCGTTGACAGTGCTATTTACCCCGTTTAGTCGTCATCTGTGGATAACATTATTAGTAACTGTGAAAGTAATTGCTTTAGTATTATTAGTTCTGACCAACGTGACCAAAAGGGAAGACGACCGGAAATGGCCAACTTCATTTCTAGATACTTTTATTTTTACCTTTGGTGCAATATTTTGTCAACAAGGTAATGACAAAATTGTACACCAACATTTCGGGATCCCCCAGAAAATTGTCGGAGTGTGCACCTACCTAATTGGCATGACCACTATTAGCTGCTTTTTCTGGCTATGCCAATTCCAGGCTGACAATTGACATACCTAAATTGCCGTTTACTTCACTGGAAGGATTAAGCAAAGATGGACCTATGCGTTGGGCATGTACCCTAATGGAACCACCCACCAACAATTCAAAAGCGCAACTAGCGGAATTTTGAAAGACTTGCAGGCAAGGATATGCTTCAATAATAAACTCTCATTTAATACTTCAACTTCACCCACAAAGAAGGAAAGTCTGACACGTGTATGTAAAGAAAGTATAGATTTATATCTACGCCAGAATTAATTCACAATGTGCCCAAAAAATGTAGTATTGATGAATCACCAGAATTATTTGAAAAGGTGTGGAATAGCTTTGCTTTACCTAAAGAAAGTCCATACAGTCGTATATTCAATCACAATGTTCTTAAATTGTTGACAAGTGGAATATGTAGAAAATTGTACAAGGATTTTTTCGAAAACAATATAATTTCCTCTAACCAATTTGAAAAAGTGACTGTGAACTTTGAAAATGTTACCCCTATTTGCACTATATGGCTTTTCGGTGTTGTGTTGTCTGTAATGTTGCTTGGCATTGAGCTAACTATTCACTGCTTGCAGCAGATACCATAACCATCTGTATAGATATTTTCTTTGACACAAGAGTACGTGTAAGCCATTAAATTAGTGTGTTTCAAAGAACAATGTAACATACATTTTACTATCACTCATTTACTTAATTGTACGTAGTTCAAAATTATTGGATTCAAGAAATTATCAGAGTAAATTGTTTTGTGCTTTGCCTATTTTAGATTCACCGAGTGATCATGTTGATTTTATCTCGTTTCCTTTACCAATTAACATAATTGGATGAGCGTAGCGAGCGAAGCGAAGATTCCATTCTACTACACTGGAGAAAAAAATCCGGAATGTTTTTTTTTCTATTTGTATTTTTGTCTGTTTGTCCGCACGATTCCGGCTAAACCGATACTCCGATTGAGATGAAATTTTATGGAGGCCTTCGAAATCTCTGAACTTAGAACTGCCACGTTTTTGAGCGCAATCGGAAAATTATTTCTCATGAAAATCGCAATTTAACGATTTTTTCGATTTTAAAAAAAAATCTTTGACTTATAACACCTACATGCTTTATCCGATTTTAATGATTTTTGCACATAACCTTTATTTTATGAATTAAGATATTCTTGTGAAATTTGAGAGCAATTGAAAAAATATTTATCATAAAAATCGAAATTTTACGGGTTTTTTCTTTTTTTAAACAATTCTTTGACTTATAACACCTACATGTTTTATCCGATTGTAATGATTTTTTCGCAGAACCTTAATTTTAAGAATTAATATATTAGTGTTAAATTTGAGCGCAATCGAGAAGTTATTTCTTATAAAAATCGCAATTTTACGATTTTTTTTTATCAATTACGATTAATAAATTAAAAAATTAAAGTTAATTTTTTATTTTATTTTATTTTATTTTATTAAAAAAAAATTCAACTTGGTAATGATTTTTCCACAGAACAACAGAAAATTCGCATAACACATGGCAGCTCAATGCACCAATTACGCTCATCCAACAACGCGGCGGGACTTGAGCGTTTTCCTAGTATAATAATTTCATTTGATTCAGCTCCCACACACGAGTGTAGTTAAACAGCTTTTACTTCGCACCCATGTATGTACACTTACCCACACTGATATACTACACTACCCGAATATAATAACATTGGCTCTACCATCATATCACTGTAAAAAGTTAAAATAAATGTTAAAAAATTAAAAACAATTATGTGTCAAAACATTGTATTATATTCAAACAACAAAATATGTTTCTACAATAGAAATCAACCCAGAAATTAAAACTGCCATCTCATCCGGGTATCGAACCCGAGTCTCCCGATTGCCGGTCATATGTGTGAGATTAATGACGCTGTTGCTGAGTGTAAAGTAAAGAGGTCGGTTGGGCATTTCTTTCAAATGAGCTGCCGGGAGTGTGATAATCTCACAGTGATATGGATATTTTAAGTTCTGCGTTGATCACCATAATCGATTACACCTACAGAAGTGTTTGCTGACTAATAACATCGAGGAATAAACCATCGCCCATACCTGCGTTAGGTAAAATGACATTATAAATAATGTTGAGTGGCGTGGTCAGTTGAAAGACAGCAGAATCTTTACAGTAGTTCCAATCTATGTTATCTAAAATGCACCAACAATTCAGAAATGATTGCATTAACCTTCTATCATACGACCAGCGAATCACAGATGAGAGGGATTTTTGGATGAGCGAAGCGAAGATTCCATTTCACTACGCCGGAGAAAAAAATCCGGAATGTTTTTTTTTTCTTCTTCTTCTTTTTTTGTATTTTTGTGTTTGTCCACACGATTCGGCTAAACCGATACTCCAATTACAATGAAATTTTATGGAGGCCTTCGAAATCTCTGAACTTAGAACTGCCACGTTTTTGAGCGCAATCGAAATATTATTTCTCATTAAAATTGCAATTTTACCACTTTTTTCGATTTTTAAAAAATTTCTTCGACTTATAACACCTACATGCTTTATCCGATTAATATGACATTTTCACAGAACCTCAATTTTATGAATTAATATATTCGTGTAAAATTTGTGCGCAATCGAATAATTATTTCTTATGAAAATTTCAATATTACGATTTTTTCCTTTTTTAAATTATTACGATTAATTAAAAAAATTAAAATTTAAGTTAATTTTTTTTTATTTAATTTGAAAAAATTCCTTCAACTTAGTAATGATTTTTTCACAGAACAACAGGTTATCCGCATAACACAATGGCAGCTCAATGCACCAATTACGCTCATCCAGCAACGCGGCGGGACTTAAGCGTTTTCCTAGTTTTAATGTAATATAGAATGAGCTCCGCAATGAATTACACCGACGAAAGTGTTTCCCGGCTTTCTTAAGAGGCTTGCGTGCGCACGCTCAGCGTCCAGAGTGTAGTTCTTTCGTACTTTTCAAATTACATGGAGGGAAATCATCATTTTCTAGTTCTGGTTTCACTCACAGACAGATAACGAAATACCTATTTCTCGTGCACAGCCCTTTTTCCGATTTAAGTAACAGATTGTTTCGTGCCAGCCCTCTAAGTCCTTACAAAATTGCAATTTTTTTCGATATTTAAAAATTGCTTGTGACCAAACGGGGCCATAATTTTAAAAAAAAACAAGTCATGAACGAGGATCGGTATCATCTCTGAGAATGTACAAATAAATTGATTTCGATCGGTACAAAAATGTGAGCTTAGTTTGAAAAGTACGAACGCACATTTTCGGCACGTATCATAGCGTCCCCATGCTTATTTAATTAAGATTTCGAACTTCGTTCAGTTGTATACAATGCTTTTGCTTTATTCAATACTGTCAGCTGAACTTACATTTTTGCCTCTTAAATGAAAAAATAAATCGGTTCTATGCGCTTATTAGTCACTACACAAGTTTGTAGCAGCATCTAGCATAATATACATTCCAATGCAGTTATATTATTTGTTATATACACCTTTTTGTATTGTTTGAATGGTTTGAGTTCTTAAAATTTTTAAAATAAAATTAAATTATATTATTTAATCATTTGAGACTTTTGCGGTCCGAGTATAATTAAAAAGTGTGAAACGGGTCGTTCTCCATTTATTTAGTCGTCCTGACCCACACAGTGGTTCTGAAACGTCGAACTCACACACTAGAAAGTGTAAATACGCGACCAGTTTCACACCTTTTTAAATATGATATCAATTTAAATCAGGTTTAAAAAGCAAAGTATAATTTTATGTGAATGAAGTAATGAAATGTAATTTGAAGAGGAAACTACCTACTTACATTTATTTTCCAGGTACTAAATTATGTATTACTAATTTTTTCGCTGATAATATAATAAATGTTTTCTTGAATTTTATAGGTTTAATTCAACTGTCATTTGAGAACTGTTCTTGTGACGAGTTTGCAAACAATATTATATGATTTTATTAACTACTACTATGTAGAAAACCATAAAACAGGACATCATACTTTCACTAACATAATAATATGACGAACAAAGCTACGATAATGTGGATACAGCCGAAGAGCAACTTCAGCTCGTACAGTCCACACGGACCCTCGTCTGTGAGTGACGTCACACCAGCCACGCATGCGCAGAAGCAAGACGTGTTGTACGATGAGCTGAAACCGCTGTGGCTTGTCTTCAGGTGGCTGGGGCTATTCCCGATGAAGAAGACTGCGACAGGTCGGTACCCGTCCAACTGTATCCTTAGTTTATCTTTCAAGATGGCGGAGATACATACTCTGAAACAATAATTACTAATTTTAAATAAATAAGTTCGTCAGGTGAATTCAGGAACTGCAGAATAGGAGTAAGATTAGCCCATATGTCTAATCTTTGCTGTCAGTTAGCTTCTGCTTCAATCTCACGATTATATTCTTTTACGGTGGAAAGTCAGGTACAAAATGGTATGCTTTAAAATTTAGGCCAAAAAGATCCGAAAGCAAAAGAAAACCAGCTAGTCTATATTTTAAGATATTTTAAGTACTTTGAGTTTTGGAATAAAGGACAATTCCCTATATTTAATATTTGGTGGAGGTGCCGGGTAGTGAAATTTGAGTTCTGGTCTGAGATTCTTGTATTTACTTCAACTTAGATGTCCCATAAGAGATTAGATTTGTGTTTCATATTCTATCTATTTGATTTGTTTAAGTAATAATATCAATTAAACCAATTTATCGATCGCTACTAAAAGATGCTTAAAGCTTAGCTTGGAATGGTTCATGAACGAATTTTTGTGTCCTTGCTTCCATATACATTACCGGGTCTTAGACCTAATTGAATCAACGACAAACCATTAAAACATTTAGCAAAATTAAAAAATTCTCGTACCGGTACCCCCTTTTTAGTGTAATGTGGTGAAATATCAATACATTCTCTCTTGGTCGATATGTAAAAAGTATTGTGTGACAATTGTCAGTAACGATTGCGATTCATTATTACTAGGACCATGCGAGTAGAGGTTTTGACACTCGGGTTGGGTTCGGGTACTAAACTGATTCGGGTTTTCGAGTCGGGTAGGGAATAGACAGCCGATATAATAGTGGATGGTCAAATGGATAATTAATTTTACTAGCAACAAATCTTATATCATAGTTTTTTTCCAAATCATTTTCTTTTGTCTGGATTATCATTGTGTAGCATTTTGTACAAGGCAAAAAATAAAAAATGTCTGGACCGGCACCTCCACCATAAATTTCAATATTGAACCGGCTTCAGAAATATTTTTTTCCTATCCCGAAATGCAGGAACCAATGTTTGACTATCGGGTCGGCTCTCAAATACCCGACCAGATCGAAGCCGAATTTTCGGGTACTCGTACAGTCGTGTACACCACTTATTATTACCCCGCATAATTATGATCTATGTTAACCCAAAGTAATAATTAATCAAGTAGCATCAGTCAAAGTTATAACTCATTATTAAATGGTAATCTTTGTAAAAGGAAGTAAATGCCACAATTAATTAATATTGCAGTGGTAATATCGAAAAGGCAAATATCAGCATGGGTGAATTAGTAATTAGGTTTGGTTTGCATAGATAGATAGATAGATAACTTTATTCATCTTGACAGGCACATTGTACATATTTGACTCCCGGAGAAGAAGGTGAATAGCCTAAGGTAACTTACAGATAAGTATATTTAATCCTTGTACTACAGAGTAATCATGTAAATAAAGAAAATTAAGAAAATAAAACAAATTAATACATTGTAATTGAAACATTGTGGACTGTGAAATCTATACTCAATGGTGGTAAGAATAATAATTTATATGATGTATCTAGTTACAATTATTTGTGGATAAGCCAACATGTGGGAGGATAATATAAAAGTGGAATTTGAAAATAAGCGAGTTGCTATTAATGATAATGACATTGATGTAATATATTATTTTATGGAAGTATAACTGGAGAAGAGAATTGTTAAATGAGGTGTTTTCAATTGGTGCAAGATAATGGTACAGATAAAAGATAGACATAATGATATGGAGCATGGGTCTATAACAAAAAAATAGTAACCAATGCAATGTTAGTCGATTTTGAATGGGACTTCAAAATGGTGATATCTTTTTTTCTAAATTAAAGCTAGATAAAAAATTGTTTTATTAAAAAATTAATTGTTCATTTTTTATAATGGTTTATTTTTTACATGGAGAGGTATCACTAACCGAGTAAAGCGTTTGCTGTGGATTATTTTTAACTTGTTTGAAGGAGGGCGGGGTGGGGGGGGTTTTTTTATGTTTTCTGGGAGCTTTTTGTAAAGGGTGGGGGAAAGGTACTCGGGGGCCTTTGTAAAAAAGGCGCAGGTGGGGGGGCGGCCTATGTAGTGGGAGGGTCTTGTTTGTGGCAGTGCACAGACCTTGAGGGGGAAAGGGGTTACTTTTTGGCAAAACAAAGAGTCGCAATGGAGAGTGTGCATGCTAGAGTTAAAATTTCCTAATTCCTTAAAAGCCCCCACAGGGGGGTTTTTTTCTGGAGACCCCCGAAATAATGCGTATCGCTCTCTTTTGGGGGAAAATATTCTATTGGTTTTGGGGGAGGCCCCCAAAATGCGGGGCCATGGGAAAAAGTAAGGGGATGTGGGCAAAGGATTTGCAATAAGATATGGGGGGAAAAATTTTTGAAAGAGCTTACGGATAGAGTAGCATCCAATAAAATTTTGTTGGAAACATGGTTAACGGGATGACCATCGAGTTTTGGGTCAATGAAAGGGGGGACTTTTCCCTGAACGGGGGGGGATTATATAAAACTCTAGAAAAACTGGGGGACTACCGGGGGATTTTTTGGGGTGTGAAGTATAGGATTACCGTTTTAGGCGCGAGATGTAGATTTTAGGGTCTCGGCTGTATGATGACATTTTAGCCATTTGGGCGTTGATTAGGGGGGCAAGTGCCGAGAGGGATGGTGTTTGGTAAGGTCAGCAGATGGGGAGTCATCTGCATATTGTGTGAGAATACCCTCTCCAAAGGTGGCCCGGCTTACATATATGATATAGGCAGGGGTCCGAGTATGGAACCCTGGGGGAACCCCAAAACTATGGACAGAGATTTAGAGGGGGTTTTTGGTGACGGTGACCATTGGCTGTCTCATTTCACTACTGAGAGCGGCCGGAGAGAAAGAAATCCAATCAAAAGCGACCCCTGGGAAACCCAGGTAATAGCTTTCCTAGGAAATTTTTGGATCTTTATAAAAACCCTTTAGTCTTCGTAAAACACCCCTACCGCGTGGGTCACTTTGCCAAAGCAAGTAAGAGGGAAAAAAAAACTGCGATTGCGCTTGGGGTGGATTTTTTTTTCCCAAAAAACCCTGCTGAGTAGGGGAGAGAATTTGATGATTTAGAATATAGGACATGCTGATGCTTTCAAAAATTTTTGGAAAAAAAGAGCGGGGAGGGGTCGATAGTTTTCTTTCCGATTTTTTTCCCTTTGTGTTTGTAGATGGGGATTATTTTTGCGCCTTCATTTTTTGAGGGGAAAATGCATCAAAAAGGATTGATTAATGTGTAGGCTAATGGGCCGGAAAAAAAGTCCAAAATTTTGAAAAAAAGGGAGCCTGGCCCCCTCGTCAAGTCCATATGGTTTTTTGGAACAGTTTCCTAGTTCAGAGCTACCCGTTGGGAGTGGTTGGTGGAGAAAATATTTGGGGCCAATCAAGGTCGTGGGAGTTTTGGAGGGGGGGGGGGTTAAATTTGATGCATTGGGTTCCCACCCGGGTTGCGGGAGTTGATGAAGAAGTCTTAAAGAGTTACATTGAGATTGCTCAGAAAAACTTTACCTTTTAGCAATAAAAGAGAGGTTGCATTTGGGTTGGGGGGCTTTGGCTTGATTTAATAGCCCAAATAGCTTTGATTTTTTTAAATTTTCGATTTTAAGGAGTCGTTTGAGGTTTAGCTTGGGAATGTTTCTAGCATGAGAATTTTTTTAAAATCCCATTTGTTTTTTTTACTAGGGGAGTTGTTGGACACTTCAGTTCAAAATGAAGAGATCGAAAAGGGTCTGGGCTTCGGATCGCTTTCCTTTGATCCAAATTGCTTTGGGTTTAAAAAGCGAGGACAGCTTTTTAGCGGAAATGTTTATTAAAGGGGTTAAGGAAAGGGAAAGAAACTAGATAAGTTACATCTGCATTCCGGGAGTTGACGGGACTGCCAATTTTCTGTACTTACCCGTGTTAGAATTTTGTCTTTATTGGGACTGAATGAGCTTTCATTACTTCTTTTTTGGGGGGGTGGTTTTTTGGATAAAAAAGGTTGAGAATGAGGGGTGGTGGTCGACGGGCCCAGGGTCAGTAAGTGACGGAAAACAATGCAAAGTCGGAGAAGTGAAAATGTTGTCTAAGAGAGCTTATGACGTGAACTTTTTGGGTTATCATGGTTTCAAAGAAAATGAAGGAGTGGACCAATCGGCAATTAGATGGGAGGCGTTTGGTAAGCAGGTCCAATTTGGGGGTCACTGCATAAGACAATCTGCTTGGGAAATTTTTTGGGTAAAGGTTGACACTTCATCAATTGGAGAGAAATGTTTTAACACCAAGAGGGGAACGGAGACAGAGAGAATTATAAAGTGTGATCGAGAGAGCCCCATAAATGCCACACCACATTTTCAAACCCTTTCGGTGCAGAGTTTGTTTCAGGGTGGAGGGGTTGAGGGGGGTTTGGAAAAGGATTGCAACACCTACAGGATAACTTTTGGGGACAGAAAAAAGTCAATATTAGCGTAGCCGGAGTGAAAAAGGGAGTTTATTTTGTGGAGTGCCGTGTTCCGAGAAGCAAAAATATCGGGGGAGAGGCGCGGTGAAAAGCTCAATTTTTTTGTTTTGTTCCGGATGAGCGATATTAAAGGGAAAGCGATTTGGGGCTCTGTTTTGATTTTTTGGGGTTGTTCTGGGGCGACAGATTTTAGAGAGGTTGTTAGATTTGTGGCTGAGGCCAAAAACAGATGGGGTATTATTGGGGGTGACTGTGTCTTCCCTTTAAAATTTGTTTTATTTTGGGCCCAACACTTTTTGGCTAGCAAAAAAAAATTTTACGGGTTTTTGATGATTAAGCTTTGTGGTTTACTTTTGTGATTCTGGGGTCTGGTTTCGGTGGGGGGGGATTAGCCTTTTTTTTTTTTTTTTGTAATGTTTATGGGTTTTTTAAAAAATGGGGTTCCTTTTTTGCGACGGAACTCGTTGCGTAGGGTAGAGTCCGGTCACCAGGGGCCTCGTGCAGGATGATCCTGCTATCACGGGTTGCGACAGTGGGTCGCTGTGAAAGTTCCTGACCATGGAGGAGGGCCCATTGGTTGACCCGGCTTCCTAAAATTTTGGGCCCCGTCAGCGACAGCGAGAGGGGGGGGACTGGGCAATCCCGTCTTCTCGGGGGTAGTCTCCACTCCGTGGAGGAAGGCGATTGGGGGGACCCCTTTAAACCTTGGATTTGGCCCCTCGGCGAAGGCCATGACTAACGCAGGCGTGGGTCAGCAGTAATGCTGCGTCCCTTAGGGGGCAGCCTCTTGGTGGGGGGGGGTTGGGGAAAGGGGTAAAGGGCATCCAACATGGGGGCAGTTTCAGGGGCAGTTTCATGGAACAAATAATTTTGTTGGAAAAACGTGGTCAATCTGGATGTTGGCGAGGGCTTGGGATTGTAGACAGAATTTGCGTTCTTGAGTCACGAAAAAATTCTTCAATTAAGGCCTTTACAAAAGGCCGTACATATGATCAAGGACAAACCCCCCTCGGGGCATGGCAATTTTGTCGATGTGGTAGAAATCACAGTATGCTTGGAGGTTTTTTAGGGGAGCTCGTAGGGTTTTGTGCAAACGGCTTACTTTCGAACCTCTTTTTATAGGTAGAAAAAGGTTCCTTCCCCATGGAGTTTTGCAAAGCTTCCGACCCCCCCCTTTGATGAATCAGGGGTCCACGCAGCCAAATTTACTTTTGAAAATTGCGGATCCTTGGCTCATTTCAAAATCCCCCCAACACAGTGCACGAAGGAATTTAAAGAGGGGGCGTCAAATAGGTTTTCCTTGGAGCCTGTGACTGTTGGGCCAAATTTCTGGGGTTTTTTTTTTGCTGGTCGGGATGAGGTAGTAGGGGAAATTTGGAGTGGGGAAAATCTGGGCAAAAGACGAGCTGGTATGCTTTTAGTGGGGGTTGGGGAAAGAGTTTTGTGGATTTGAATTGGAAGAGATTGCCCGCACGCTCGATCGTTTACTGTTAGGGCTGCCCGGGGTCTTTGTTGGATTGAATTGGGGGGGTTGCGGACCCGGGGGAGCGAGGTGAGACTGGGGTTTATGATTTTGGGAACGGTGTATTAAGTGAAGGTTTTGGCGTCAAATCATTACTGGCACATATCGGCCCAAAAGTTGTGGTGGTGGCATGACCCGTTGTTGGGGTGTAGGCCCCCTTTGGACAGATGGCGTGCTTGGGTATTGATTTTTTTTCTCAACTAATGGCTTTCAGTAAGTAAAATATTCTTTTTTAATTCCCTGTTACTTCTTCCACCAAGTCCTTGATTCTATTCCCCGCGGTGTGCGATGGAAGGTAGGGATTGGGCACTGGGAATGTTTTTTTGGGGAGTCCCGAGCAGTTTTATACTTCTTAATATTTGCCCAATGCTACTCGGGTTTTGAGAATTTGTGCCCAGTGCAACCTACCGCACCAATTGGGGGCAGCGTTTTTGACTCTAGCAGTGTTTGTAGCGAAATGGTTGTATGCCTGGTGGTTTTCCGGGTAATGATGTCGTTTGGCTTAATGTGCTGCCCCCAACAAAATTGAGTCGCTGATTTCTATTTTGTAAATTTTGGGGGTAGGGGTGTTTTCCTTTGGGGCCTCGGTCAGTAAAACGAGCAACTGGTGGGGTGGGGCCCTCCTGGCTCGGGTTACATCCATTCTATGAGGGAGAACAGGGAAATTTAGTTTCGTTTTAAAAATGATTTGGCCTTGCCTTTGTTGTTGCCGGAACATGAACGGTTTTGTTTTTTACCCCAGTGCACTTGGGTCACTGGTAGGCCACTGTACGAAGAAGATCAGATGTTACAACAGCTTTTTTCTAATTTTTTTACATCTACATTCCTTTTGCAAAATAATAAATTTAGAATTGCAAAAAATCTAACAAAATCCTTATAAACTGGCACCTTAAAAATTTAAAAAAATACAATATTTTCTAATTTGCAATTATTTTAAACATTTTTTTTCATTACTTTGTTCCCAAACCTTTTTTTCAAGTTTTAGAATATTTTCCTTTCTTTTTAAGGTCTGGGGAAAGGGGAACTTGAACTTTTTCCCCTGAATGTTAGGCCTATCCACACATTATGCTTAATTTAGTGCCTAACTTCAAATTTGAATCTTTTTTGTTTTTCAAGGTCTGGTTCGATAACCTGTTTATTTTCCTGTTTTATGTCCAGGCGACAGGGGGGTTTGGGTCTTTTCCGAAGGCATGTGCGAACGCTCGTAAGCACTCAAATTAAGATGTACAAAAAGCTATGGGAAAAATTTAAAAGCTTAGTGAATTTATATCACATGACCAGAAACTATGCGAACAACATACACCAGAATTTTTTTATGTAATAAAACCCATATAACACCTGGGTTCGCATAAGTCGAGCAACGGGGAAAAGAAGAGGTTTCTCCCGTTTGTTTACTTTAAAACAATTTTGTTTTTTTAAGTTTTTTCTCAAAAAAAGTCTTTTCGTGAGGATTTTATAATTTACAAACGTTTCAAAATTTTTTCCGGGGCGTTTTACATCTTTAATTTTAGGCTAACGAGGTGCCCAGAACATGTTTGTTGGTGAAGACTTGTGGGTTACGCAAAGTGGGCTTTACCAAATAACAGGGAAAAAGTCACAAGAAGAATATAAACTGCTTTAAAATGTCGCAAAAAAAAAGCTGTTAACGGTAAGAGTTGATATGCTCCCTCATTGGTGTTGTACTATTGAATGATAAAAAAAATGTTATGTAAAACTGAAATTTAATTTTAAAAATTGTTGCGTTTTGCGCACAGTGTTTAAATTTTCTTTTGTGATTTATGCCTTCAGGTTTTTACAAAATTCAGATGGGGGTCCAAGGAATGGCTACCTTGTCAGTCTTCGTTTTTAATAATGGATTTTTGCGTCGTTTCAGACAAATCTTTAAGCTACCATGGGGGAGAGCTTTGAAGACAATTGTATTTTTGTAGCTTGTGTTGTTCTTTTGCCGAAAAAAGTGCTCCCCTGTCAGTGGGGGATGCCCAAAAGGTTGGCTCATGATGACAAATTGGGTGTCTTTCCAGGTAAAAAAAATTTTCACACACAATCACGTTTACCCCCCCTTTTCTGAAACGGTTTTTTAAATGTGGATTTTTTGAGTCCCAAAACGTTTTCTCGAAATAAATTTTTTATCTCAATTGGAAACAAAAAACGAAATTTATTATTGACATTTTTTCCAACAAGCATGGCTACATATTCTACTCTCAAGTTAGTTTTATCGTCATTTTTTTTTTTTTTAGTTATACAACAGTGTTTACAAGAACATATACGAAACAATAATAAAGATTGTGTGTTTAAAGGTAGAGGCTTTATCAAATCCAAAATGACCATTTGAAAGAGCTATCTATACGATCATTAAGTCTTCAGACTTGGGTGGTTCTCGTTGTTACGCTCAAAACATTTTGTTTGCAATAATTATAACCTAAATAAATGTAGCTTTGCCTTTGTATTTTATTTTATTATATTATTTTCCTAGTTCGAACAATGTTTAGTTTTGGATTAGGGGTATACAAGTGCAAGTGCACAAGCAACATTTTATTAATGTTGTGTTTAGGGACCGGCCAGATCAAAATTATTCCATTATCATGGATTTCAAGAGCAAACTGACCAATCATAACTCATCAACAAATTCAACGCATACCAAACAGTATTTCATTTGCATAAGCACTTCATAGAACACTTCAATAGAGTAACTATAACAAAGATAACAAATCAACACAAGTTGCGCAAATATAACGCAATCATATTTAAATACCGTACGTGCAAAACGTACATTCGCAGTGGTCGACGTGATTTATTTAGGATAGTTTAGAAACGGTTTGGTAGTGTTACGTGTGCTTACCTTTTTAAGCTGTCAGGTATAAAACCAGTGTGATGTACTAAAAATAAAATCTTTAATCTTTACAGAATGAATTTACCAAAGTGACGAGAAATCATATTGAGCTCGAGCTGCGAAGCAGGACGTTGGTTCTTGTTGCACTAGCATTCGTTGCAGCTTACGTAATGTCGGTGTACCAGTTCCTTTTAACAGGGGACTTGGAAGATGTGCTGGTGATCGCATTCTACGGGCACGTCATTAGTCTCGTGAACCTTCACTTGGTGATGTGGTACCTCATGTGCAAGGTGTCTTCGCTTACTGCATCGAAGATGATGACTTGCTTCATCCAGGTATGATAAGTCTTGAGCGAATTACACTAAAATGTTATGACACTAAGTTACTTTGTTAAAATAAGAAATGAAGTCACGTTTCCGTTCATTTTCAAAAAATAGATCATCGTTCATTCGAAAGTTACACATCTATAAAACTTGGTATTTTTTTCCAAAAAGCCAAATCAAAAAGGTTATGTCAAATCTTAGAAGGACTGTAAGTCAAAGAAACTTTAAAAGATGTAGTTACCGCCCACTGATGGAGCTTGCAACTTGAGTTAGGTGTCCTGTATCATTGCTGTGATCAGTTTTTGACATGAACAATTTTAAATAATTATAAATCTGATATAATTATATATTAGAGTCAAGATTTTTTTGGACTAAACTGTTATCAAGATTTGAACACGAAAATGAAGATTGAACACAAGAATAAAGATTTCGCGTTGGGTAGTTTCTTCCGCGAAAGTTTGTTGATTATACTCCCTGATTTGCTGTTCCTGATTTTTGGCAAACCTCATATTCGTTTGAGTGGGATCGTCTAATAAATCAGTTTTTTTCTTTTCGTTTTTCTTTTTTAATGTTTTTTCTTTTTTTCTTTTTCCCCCCTTTTTTCCCATCCCTTTTTCTTTTCATTCCCCACCCTTTTTTATATTTGATTCATTAATTAAATACGTTTTATATCATTTTTATTTGTTAACAAAATTGTTGTGTTTAAATGCATTGTTGTTGTAATGCTAATATTTCAAATATGTACTTAAATGTAGTTTATTGTAGTTTCTGCATCTATGTTATTAGATTTATTTAGTTGTCCTCCTTTGTAAATCAGTTTTTAACTGAATAGGATAGACGTTAAATAAATAATATAATAAATAAATAATAATAAATAAAAGGAAAATTAAATTCGTTCAAAGGTCCCGCAAAAAAGTAGGTTTAAAAATTACTAGTTCCTGACGTTGGAATAGGAACGCCTTTTTCTAAAAGTTCACTAAAAAGGAACGCGTTTCTTATCAAAACGGAATAGAATTACATAAACGCAACACCCTACCACGGTCAATTCAATACGATAAAAGAACAGAATATCAGCAATGTTGCAGATATTAAAAATAAACACGTATTTAGTAAAAGGAGTAAAAGCTTTGAATAAAATTGCACTATTAAAAATATAACATGACAATATATTACTCTCAAGTCAGAACTTTTTGCGCTAGATTGACTGGTTGGTAAAATTTATCGATACCGTATTCAATACTGCCCTACTAAACAAGAAGGACGTATAACTATACACTTTTTTAGTTGTACTGTTATTTATCAAATATGACCCCAACAGTATGAAAAACAGTGGTCCAGAATAGTTCGTCTTAAAACAGTAAAAAACAAATCGTCAATGTCAACAGTCTGAATTAACTGTTAACGGTGCATACTTTTACCCAAATAATATCATTTTCAGGAGTAAAACATAACTACCCCTTACAGATTTGATGATTTAATTACCCCACAAGTATTCCGATGAATTCACATTTCTTTGCTTCTAGGACTTCAAGCTGTCTCACGGTTCCAACAGCGAGCTGGTGTCCAGATACCGACTCTTGTGGCTGCAGCTCAGCAGGCTGACACAAGAATTCGGCGATGCGTTTAGCTCCCAGTTTCTACACATCACCCTATCATATGTCACTAACAACATGGTTGCCAGCTTCAGCATTTTACTTTACAGTGACTACAAACAAGAATATCATATACGAAATGCAGTGGCCTGTATTACCATGGTTACTTTTCTTACGAGCTCTCTAATGGTCTTTGCAATATCAGCTCACAATGCGACAGATCAGGTGATTACTTAATATGGTGTAATTTGTTTGTATTCTTCTCTAGTATTAAGGTTTCTGGAATGCTTATGAATTCGAAAAGGAATATTTATACTATTTTAAATTCAGATTCATATTCAGACTCAGAAAAATTTTTACTCTCAAGAAAATAGATACAATTGGTACATAAACAAACAAGAGAAGAGAATAGTCGAGAGAAGCCCACATAAGCACAGTGCTCGTGTGTGGGCAGTTATAAGACATGTTAAATTCAAAACAATTACAAGATGTTTGCAAAGTTATAGTTTAAATTAATAGTATGTACAATATGAAAAAAAAAAAAAAAAAAATAAAAAATAAAATAGAATAAAAATAAAATATATATTTATGCAAGGAAGCAATTTATATGGTAAAAATTCTAAAGTTAAAATTGACCTATATAAATGACAGGACACCTAACTCAAGTTGCCAGCTCAACCAGTAGACAGCAACCAGACAATCTAGGCAGAAAAATATCATCATAAGATAAGACGAGGTTGCACTGTTTCCCAACAAGTTTATTAACTTTCTCGTTTCTATGGTAAAAAGCACTGCCTCCTAGATGCTAGGCAATGAGGTGGATCATTAATTTGGCTATTCGACCGCGTTTTTCTATTTTCCAAAATATGCTACCAAGTCAAAATATAGTGAATGGCTTTGAAACCTGGCTATTTTAGAAAATAAAAAATATTTTCTTCAAATTTTTCTGATCCGGTACACGGCCAATAAAGCCACCTCAAAATAATTTCCAGCTTCAATTCGCCAGGGCACACCATTCAACGTAGGGTGTTGTGTTTTTGTGACATTCATTTTCAACTGTTTTTCTATGGACTGACTGAGAGAAAAAAGATTTATTTTAACAATTGTATTTTATGTGAATTTTTTCTTTTAGCGGTATTTTTTTACCGATTTGTACTGCCAAACAAAAAATTCACAGGAAAGACAATTGTTAAAAAAATCTCTGTCAGCCTATAGAAAACCAGTTGAAAATTAATGGCACAAAAACACAACACCCTACGTTGAATGATGTGCCTTGGCGAATTGAAGTTTGAAATTATTTTGAGGTGGCTATATTGGCCGTGTACCGGATCAGAAAAAATTGAAAAAAATATTTTTGATTTTCTAAAATAGTCAGGTTTCAAAGCCATTGACTATGTTTTGACTTGATAGCATACTTTGGAAAATAGAAAAACGCAGTCGAATAGCCTTAAAGACATTGTTAGTTTTAAATACGGAAATATGATCATCAGTGTGCATCTTACCAAAAATGTTTAAACTAATTAATTTTTCAGGTTGGCAAGGCCGTAAGTGATGAACTACAGAATCTGATGTCAGAAGACGCAGTTACTCAAAACCAGGTAGGATTTTATAAGAATTTTTTAAACATGGTTTTACCGATTATTTATAAGTATTTGACGATGTATTATGCCTAAGTGTGTATGTGGAAATGTGGTAGGAAAAAGGAAAATATGGCAAGAACTTGTGAAAATACCAAAGGAAGAAGTAAGTTAAGGAGATTAGCAAGAAAAAGAACTAGACAATGGCTGAAGCGTGGCTAGCCGACTTCGATACACGGGGGCCCAAGAATGTGGTGGGGTCCTCCAATCTTCTACCCAACATTATTGTTTGAGCATGAGCTCGATCAATCCTGGTTATAAAATAAAGCAGAATGAATGTTATTCAGGACCGCTTTGAAGCTCTATCAGGGCTGTGGTTTGCATTTATAACGTTACCAAGACTAAACCTAGGGATGAGGTTCAGTCATCTAAGGGTGTTATTTATTCTATACCTTGCGAATGTGATGCAAGATACATTGGTGAAACCAAGAGACCTTTGATGGTAAGAACAACATAAGATTGATGCTTCAAAACTCGCTGAACATGTTTATGAAAATCATCATCATAATAATTGGGAAGACGCTTCAATCCTTGCACATGAGTCTAATGCCACAACACGGAAAATTAAGGAAGCTGGTTTGATTTCGTGTGTGGCCAATACAATCAGGGTGCCTAGTGTTAATTATCCCGCCATTTGGACAAGTTTCTGTCCCTCACTTTCATCACTAGATCAATAGCTTTATTTCATACATCAATAACTGTCCAACATGTCAATTTAATGTTCTGTTTTTTGTTTTTTTATTTTTATTTATAATAAACTTTTTTGTTAATAATTTGGTACTAATACACAGCCATATTTATAATAATTTGTGAAATGTTTTTTGTCCTGTCTGTTGTGGTTTTTTAATTGTTAATTTTGTTTGATAAAGATTTCTGTAAAGAAATCGAAATATCACATTTAAATAAATATTTTGTTAACTAACAGTGAAAAAGTCCAATGATTTATATTTATAACGTTAAAACGTGTGTTCCTTGATTCTCGAATATCACGCGAGTTTTCTCACGATGTAGAAGGGGCGTGGTTTGTCAGTTCACTCACTCTCAACTCGTTTCTACCGGTTGTTATTCTCGAATATCACGCGAGTTTTCTCACGATGTAAAAGGGGCGTGGTTTGTGAGTTCACTCACTTCTCAACTCGTTTCGACCGGTTGCTATTCTCAAATCTCAATTATTTGGACGTTTTAAGTGGGAACTCACTTACTCACTCGCACATTTGAAATATTATGTTAAAATGTGACTGAGTGGGTAGACTAATAGACCAGGAGCCAGACCCTGTGGATTTTTTTTTCGCTCACCCCACTTAACATCTCAAATCTGACTTGACCACGTGTTAGTATGCACCTTATGAAACAGCCCCAGGTAGTATGTCACTTAGAATTGTGGTATACGTTTTTTTTTAGAGGCCATTTTGTTTTTGAATGTGCAATCATTGAAACGCTTACTCTCTACTGTCTTTAAATTTACATAACTCGGGACTCGGTTAACCGATTTTATTTAAAAAAAACCGATTTGTAGGTATCTGTATGCTTTTCTTAATATATACAATCAATTTTTAATAAACATATGATTTCATTGTTAAAAAGTGCAGACACGGCAAAAATAGTGTAAATAATTTCACTTAAATGTGATTCAAGCATAGATTCGACACATTTTTTTGGTTGCTAGCAAGATGTTTTTATACTTGATTATGATTTAAAAAATATATTCACGAACTAAACTAATAAAAAGTATAGATTTTTTGGAGTTTTAGAAGATAAGCGTTGAAGGATGAGCAGTTTCAGTGGATTGAGCGCTATTTAACTATGTTTTTAATCCAACTTCATTTCGTCATTGTTAGCATAGAATTATAATTTGAAAGTAATTTCAACCAACAATGCAAGCAAATGGTAAAATATAATGATATTAACAATGTGTTTTGAAGATATTTTTCATAATAGTCAATTTTACAGGGTTTTCAGTTTAAAAAGTGGAAAAAGTGGAAAAGTGCGATTTTCACGTGATAAATTTATTTGGTTGCACTTAAATTCTTTGAAAGTCTAATATTAGAGCTTTTAAAGATCTCTGAAAATTTCAGCCAATTCGTAGCAGTCGTTTGTCCCGGAAAGCGAAAAACGAACTCAAAAGTGTACAAATAATAGAAAAATGTCTTAAAATTGATATTTGATGACACATCCCTACTTGTTTTGCAATAAATGACATGTCATGTGGTAATATATTTATATATTTTTCTTTAGAGTGGTTTGACTATGATAGTATTGAATGATTATCTCGCAAAAATGTTCCATTGTTTGGCCAATTGGAACCGTTATTCCAAGGATAGAGGCGGCTTTAAGCCTAACAATCGCGCAAATCGTGAAGAAAGCATACAAATTAGATAGAAGAAATAGATGGCCCCAAGTTGCGATCCTGTAACTTTCTTATTAATTGGATTAATTTAATTAATTAACTAGGAAAACGCTTAAGTCCCGCCGCGTTGTTGGATGAGCGTAATTGGTGCATTGAGCTGCCATGTGTTACGCGGATTTTCTGTTGTTCTGTGAAAAAATCATTTCTTAGTCGAAGGAGATTTAAAAAAAAACTAAAAATAAAAAATAAACTTAATTTTTTTAATTAATCGTAATTTAAGAAAAAAAATCATAAAATTGCAATTTTCATAAGAAATAATTATTCGATTGCGCTCAAATTTTACACGAATATTAATAATTAATTCATGAAATTAAGGTTCTGTGAAAAAATTATTGCAATAGGATAAAGCATGTAGGTGTTATAAGTCAAAGAATTGTTTTAAAAAAGAAAAAACGCTTTGATTTACTGTCCCCCACTGAAAATCAGTTATATAACTGACTGAGTAGACTCTAAATACAATTTATTTGTTTTATTAATTGAATTATAATAAAAACATTTTCCCATCATTGTATTGTTGCTAGGAAACAGCAAGGAAACTTAGACTTCTTAAACAAGATAATTATTTTTAAACAATGCAGTGGAACTTAACAGGGGCCCGAAGTAGCCGTCCGATTTTTTCTAATTTATGTTTTAGTGAAAAGCGGAAATTCTAAACTATTTATTACTTTCTTTTAAATGATTTCACACCATTCTCCTAGTTATTAACAAACTTTTGACGACTAATTGTTATTCAACTTCACTAATCTATTAATCTTTCTGTTACAATAATTTCGCTTAGGCACATAACATTTCGAATTTATTGGCATGTTATTAAAGTGGGAACATCTTAGGCCAATCGGTAGACATTTAGGTATACATAATCAAACATATGACTTAAGAAGAATTTTTAAAAAGTGTAATTATTTGGGAAATTAATCAATTAATTAACTCAAATACTTTTTCGGATCTTTATTCTTGTTAAATAGGCTTTTATTTGATACCAATGTCGACAGTGTAGTCTCTTAATTCAATGTATGTTTTGGTTAATTTATTAATTAATTTAATTAATCCAATTAAGAAAATTCCCGGACCGCAACTTGGGGCCATCTTTTTCTTCTATCTAATTTGTATGCTTTCTTCACGATTTGCGCGATTGTTAGGCTTAAAGCCGCCTCTATCCTTGGAACAACGGTTCCAATTGGCCAAACAATGGAACATTTTTGCGAGATAATCATTCAATACTATCATAGTCAAACCACTCTAAAGAAAAAAATATAAATATTACAACATGACAGGTCATTTATTGCAAAACAAGTAGGGATTTGTCATCAAATATCAATTTTAAGACATTTTTCTATTATTTGTACACTTTTGAGTTCGTTTTTCGCTTTCCGGGACAAACGACTGCTACGAATTGGCTGAAATTTTCAGAGAACCTTTAAAATCTCTAATATTAGACTTTCAAAGAATTTAAGTGCAACCAAATAAATTTATCACGTGAAAATCGCACTTTTCCACTTTTTAAACTGAAAACCCTGTAAAATTGACTATTATGAAAAATATCTTCAAAACACATTGTTAATATCATTATATTTTACCATTTGCTTGCATTGTTGGTTGAAATTACTTTCAAATTATAATTCTATGCTAACAATGACGAAATAAAGTTGGATTAAAAACATAGTTAAATAGCGCTCAATTCACTGAAAATGCTCGTCCTTCAACGCTTATCTTCTAAAACTAAAAAAAATCTATACTTTTTATTAGTTTAGTTCGTGAATATATTTTTTAAATCATAATCAAGTATAAAAACATCTTGCTAGCAACCAAAAAAATGTGTCGAATCTATGCTTGAATCACATTAAGTGAAATTATTTACACTATTTTTGCCGTGTCTGCACTTTTTAACAATGAAATCATATGTTTTTTAAAAATTGATTACATATATTAGGGAGAGCATACAGTTACCTACAAATCGGTGTTTTAAAAAATAAAATCGGTTAACCAAGTCCCGAGTTATGTAAATTTAAAGACAGTAGAGAGTAAGCGTTTCAATGATCGCACATTCAAAAACAAAATGGCCTCTAAAAAAAAACGTATACCACAATATGAAGTGACATACTACCTGGGGCTGTTTCATAAGGTGCATACTAACACGTGGTCAAGTCAGATTTGAGATGTTAAGTGGGGTGAGCCAATTTCGTTAATATCGCTCCTACAGGAATTAGCTCCTGGTCTATAAATACGGATTTATTATTTATTTGTTTATTTATGTGAACCGGCCTCGGTGGCTCTCCCACAAAGTCGGTAAAGTAATGTTAACTTATACACTGCTTCAGTGTTGGCTAAAACGTAATTTTGAGTGGAATGTTCCATCAATAATTTCATAGAAATTAAAGCAAAGTATACTATTTTACATAAAAAGTAGTATTCCTTATGCAAGTCTAGGTCCTAAAGAATCACAGGCCTACCGTTGTGAGTGTGAATAGCCCACATAATCACAAGATACATCACACATTAACATATTAACATGAATAACATATTATCTTTTTATTTGGTAGGTGACCATAAATAGACCACCAAAAGTCTTTTTGAAGTAATTTTCAAAAATAGAGTGGGACACAATGTAAAACGTTAAAATGAACTCTGACGAACAAATTTTTACATTGTTACATTTTTGGGGATGAAAATGGGAGGTTAAAAAGTGGTACAAAATGTATGTAAAAATTTGCTGGGTTTGGCGAGCAAGCGATTTTTAAATGGACATTTTTCAATGTTGTAAAAAAGTTAGGCCGGGCCACAGCTCATATCATGTCTTATAAATAAAATAAAGTGAACTTCATGGTTTTAATGTTCATTTTTTTTGTTTTTTCCAGTTACAACGCTTCGAATACACGATATTCATGAACCCGCCTGTTATAAGTCTTGGTGGATACGTCGAAGTGAACCGCAAAATGATTGTCGCGGTGAGTAAAGGTTACATTGGACGCTATAGGGCCCAATACCCAAAGTTTTATCATTGGCTAGAACCGAGTGTAGTTTTAGTAGGACAAAAGAGAGAACAGAAAAAGTCCATCTCGCAAACATAAGCTAGTAAATTCTATAGGGGAATATGTTAATCCCCGAAAGTAAAGGCGAGCTCCGGCCGCCTACGTGAGAAACTTCGCCCTTTGCCCGTGACTGGTTGTGTCCAGCACTATGGTGTCCTGCCCACATCCCCAAGGATAGAGTGGCGCTTTGTCACATCATGGATTTACCAGTTACTATTCATATATATATATATATATATAGCTTATATAGCCTATTATTTATATACTAACTATATAATAGTTTGCAGGGGGTAGGGGGCGTACATTTGGGCCCTTATTGGCACGGTCAATACGCCAAAAATAGAAACGTTAAATTTTATTGTTATATCCATTTACAACATTACATTTCAATTTTCAATTCAACAAAAGTTGGACCCCCAACCGAAGAAGTTCCCGCTAGCCAAGATATAAGTCAATATCTATTCTCGCGCAGCCTATTAATTGTTGCTTTACAAATGACAAGGTTGCACAAAATTAAATGTACGACTTCTTTTTAGATATTTGCAACGACGTTGACATATTTGGTGGTCCTCCTTCAATTCAAACTTGACGAAATGAGCAGCCCTGCATCTACCGATACTGGCAACCCATCGCTTTCTGAGGACAAGGAACACAAGTAAGATTAATACAAGGCAACTCCTTCAAGTTGACGAAATGAGCAGCCCTGCATCTATACCGTTAGCCAAATCCTGTAGGTATGAGGCTACCACTTTGGATGCACTGTTGCATTCCAGTGGCACATAATATTCATAGATGTGTGTATAAATCTTTGCTTGTATCTCACATCCCTACTGTACCTATCAGAAAAATTGGTTTTAATAGTATCAGTAAAATCTTGATGATATCACTTAACTCTACTAATAACACCAATAACCAATAATAATAATCTTCTTGTCCGGATCCAAAATATAGAGAATAATTTAATGAGGCTGATACCATCACTGCAGTAATGTTTTCATCACACATTTTCATGAGCTTGCTATCAACCGACCAGAAATTCACAGTGAATGGTGAATGATTTCATTATGCCCATATCGTCGATATATTTCCTGGTCATTTCTCAACCAGTGATGTTGATCAGATCAGATCTATCAGACTCTGCAAGAGAAGCAAGCAGGCTTAAGCTTAAAATAAGCGTAAAAAATAATACAAAATGTGAATGTTTTCAAAGTGATGTGTGGTTTGAACAACGTGATTAATGAAGTATTCGTGGAAGAAATAGATCAGTGCTAGCGGTCTGAGAAGTTATTCAGGAGGTATAAGTAAGAACGACATGTCAAACATGATGGGGGCCAATCTTAGCGTATTTTAGGTTAATAACATAAATAGGTACCTTTAATTTAGCATCAAGCTGTAGCACAAAACGATATTATACCTCTAGTAGACTTAACAGATGTTTTCAATTCAGAGGAATTAATATTAGTATCACATCACTTATTTCAAACTATACCTATGGAACAGATAATACTATAAAGGATGGTGAAAGTTATTTTATTAAATTGCAGTAACAATTTTTACAGAATGCAACAGTGAATGCTCAGTTTATTCCAGCACACGTCAAATAATTCCCGTATATTCTGAAATTTTCCTATCGAAATCTCAAGTTCAATGTAGTTAGGCATAGTCTAGATGTTAAAATAATAATACTTACATAATTTCTACAACAAGGTCCGCCAATCTTCAAATTAAACTTTCAAAATCATTTTATTCAGAATTAGTGGGAAATAAACTTTGCACGATCCTAAATCTAGGCTAGTCTTATTAGCTCATTTGGGGCCGTCTCCTAGCCCCGACGCCGGATCGCTGGGACCTTTCCCGGGCGTAGGGCCGCCCTTGGGCTTCGAAACCATGACCACGATCATTGCCTACCTCTCAGCAAACAATTCGAAAACGGGACAGCAAAATATACCACTCGTAATAACCCTGCATCCAGATGATTCCCAGGGCTAAAATTATCATGCCAAATTTGGTCATCGCCATTGTACCTATTCGAAAATTACAAATATTAGTACCGTATGCCTGTGTAATAAGTTCTAAACCCCAAACTATACCTACAGTCTAATATTTTTAATTAAAAAAATGGAAT
>JAMZAV010009178.1:0-21557 GCA_024449915.1 Sweltsa coloradensis | reverse complement strand
AGTTCTGTTGATGCATACAATGATCTACGGGTATTGATGCTAAGAATAACGTTTAAAACTAATAGTTGGCAAAAAAATTGATACTTTAATTTTAACAATGCAAATAACGGTCTTGGACATGATGTCATATCGAATCTTTCTTACGGGGATTAAATTTCCGATCTACTAGGAAAACGCTAAAGTCCCGCCGCGTTGATGGATGAGCTTTTTTTTTGTAAGTTTTTTGTTTGCGTAGGACCTCTTTCCTTTGCAAGTGCTTTTTGAATGCATTGTAGGTGATTGTTGTCCAGTTTCTATTGTTACTTGATAATTGTTATTATAAACCTAAAAAAAACTCATATTAAAACCTTTATTTCTATGGATTCTGGTTAATTTTTTTTAACTTTTTCTTTCAAAAGGTACTACATCACCATAACCTTAATGTCCATGTGAAATCTGAGCGTTGTAGCCCCACCCGTTTGGTCAGAATCGGCCCAAATGTGACGAAAATATCGCACTAAAAATTGAAAAACTAATATTAAAACCTTTATTTCTATGGATTCTAGCTAACTTTTTCAACTTTTACTTTCAAAAGGTACTACATCACCATAATCTTAATGTTCATGTGAAATATGAACGTTGTAGCCCCACCCGTTTGGTCAGAATCGGCCCAAATGTCACGAAAATATCGCACTAAAAATCGAAAAAAATCGTAAAAGTACGATATTCATGAGAAATATTTCTTCGATTGTACCCAAAATCAATACACCTCTAAGTTCAGAGATTTTGAAGGTCCTGTCAAATTTTCATCAAGATCGGATATGCCGTTTGCCTGGTAGAGAGTTAACAAACAGACAGAAAAACACAACAAACAAAAAAAAAAAAAAAAAAAAAAATACCCGTGCTAAATTTTTTGGGGGTCAGTGAAATTGAAGTGTTCGCTTCGCTCATCCAAAATGCCCGGCCTATACATGCCCACCAAAGTATTGCCTGTTTTTGGTTTGAGAACGCTGTAAATTGGAATGAAAAATTAAATTTTCCATGGCTCGAGATTTAACTAGTAAACTTGAATCTTGCTTCTTAGTTGGATAACGTTGTGATTTGTGAAAGAGTGTTTAAAAGTCTACTGTATCTAATAATAATTCAATGGAAAGGTTACATCTATCCGGTGGTATAAGATCTATATCATCAGTGTGTTTTTTAGGTTGTCGTTCAATCCCTGACGTTTCGAAGTATTCTATAACTGATTACACAGTTCACCTTCGAAGTATTCTCACCTTGCACAGTGGTAACTTGTATGGTACTAAATTCATTGAATATCAGCCAAATTACATTTTATTAAACCCACTATTTTACTAAAGTGTATTCTTATTCTTGTCAAATAGATAAAAAAGTTTAAAAAATGTAAACTGTGCTCTCCAAGTATGTCGGAACCTTATTACTCGCATTTTTTTTTTGTCAAAACATGGGCTGCCGTTTTCTTCATAAAATAATATGTAAATATGTATCAAAAGAGCTGATTGTTTTTGTGTGTGTTCAGAACAAGTCAACTAACAATGTGACCTTGGATTATCATTTTCAATTTCACCGTTTGAGTTTGACATTTTTTTTAAATGGCTTTCAAAATCTAATTTTTTTGTGAATTTTTTTTATCAAAATTTTATTTTCGAAGTATACCCACCTTGCACAGTGGTAACTTGTATGGTACCAAATTCATTGAATATCAGCCAAATCACATTCTTATTCTTGTCAAACAGAAAAAAAAAGTTTTAAAAAAATGTAAACTGTGCTCTCCAAGTATTTCGGAATCTTATTATGCACAATTTATCGTCAAAACATGGGCTGGCGTTTCCTTCATGAAATATGTAAATATTTATCAAAAATGCTGTTTTTTTTTGTGTGTGTGTTTCAGAACAAGTCAACTAACAATGTGACCTTGGATTATAATTTTCAATTTCACCGTTTGAGTTTGCAATTATTTTTTTTTAAATGGCTTTCAAAATCTAATTTTTTTGTGAAGTTTTTTATCAAAATTTTCTAAACTATTTTACATACATCCACAATTGTTGGGCATTTTGTTTATATATTTTACCCAGGGGCGGCTCGTGTATAGGTGCACAGGTGCACGCGCACCCCCAAATATCTGCGCGAACTAAATTCCAAATTTAAGGTTCGAAGCAAATCTCGTAATATTCCCAATAAATCGTTGGATTGTTTGCATGGATATTTTGGCCGGCCCAAAGCAAGGCATATTCGGCAGGAGTCATTCTTCAGTAGGTAAGTGACACTGCCACCGGAGGAGGGTGCTCTCCGAATGTGAGTTCATTTTTGTCATCGTTTTCTACGGTCGGCATGGCAGAACGAGCCCCGGGACATCTTTAGAAATCACGTCTGAAAAAGCTTGCCCGATCGCGCAAGCGACTGGGTCAAAACCAGTTATTTCATTCAATGCCCTCGCAGGCGCAGCATTCATTCACCCCACAACCCGCTCAGTAGCTAGTGAAAGTTGTTCGCGACAGGGTTGGTGAAGTGCAAGGTTAGTTTGGGTGAAGTGAGCAAACAGTGTTTAAATTGGACTTGGTTCTCGAAATGGGCGATTTCAATGAACTAGTAATTGACCGTTTTTCGAAACTAAAAAATCGAAGAATGGACTTCATTTTAAAATAAATATACGATGTGATGTTTGAGGCGCGTGTCGGAGGAGATGAAGGGACATTATTCGGGTATGTAATATCTTAATCAACCATATAATAATTAATTTTTAAATGGTTTTCCATAAGGTAACAGTTACACATAGGGGAGTTTTTCCTGACCAATAAATTCAAAAAATATACTCTTAGAGACGTTTTCTGGGTACTTCAGACCATTAGTATCTGAAAAAATTTTCGCCTCCGGCGGCTGGGGCTGCGCCCCAGACCCCTTTGTTCCCGCAGAATAAGACTTCAAAAATATGTGCACCCCCACAATAATAACTCACGAGCCGCCCCTGATTTTACCATATGAAGTTGTGTTTAAAATTTGGTACAAATCGGTTGAACGTATAGAATTTATCTGGGAAACGGTTTGAAAACAGTTAGTTTGACCCTTGGGTAAAATCAAGGGTATACTCACATACAGATTCTTCAAAAGAAAGGTAGTTGAACATCAATACTGATTCATTTGAATGTATTTTCATTTCTATAAGAGATAATTGAATAATTTTTGAAGCTACACAAACTTAACAAAATTTGCAATATGATAGAATCAAAAATATCAAAATCCCCCCCCCCCCAAAAAAAAAAATCGAGGTGTATTTAATCCCTTAACTGATTACACAGTTCATCTTCGAAGTATTCTATAACTGATTACACAGTTCATCTTCGAAGTATTCTATAACTGATTACACAGTTCATCTTCGAAGTATTCTATAACTGATTGGATGAGCGAAGCGAAGACTTCAATTCACTGACCCCCAAAAAATTTAGCTCGTGTGTTTTTTTTTTTGTTTTTTTTTTTGTTTGTTTTTTTGTCTGTTTGTTAACTCTCTACCAGGCAAACGGCAAATCCGATCTTGATGAAAATTTGACAGGACCTTCGAAATCTCTGAACTTAGAGGTGTATTGTTTTTGGGTACAATCGAAGAAATATTTCTCATGAATATCGTACTTTTACGATTTTTTTTCGATTTTTAGTGCGATATTTTCATGACATTTGGGTTAATTCTGACCAAACGGGTGAGGCTACAACGTTTATATTTTACATGGACATTAAGGTTTTGGTGATTTAGTACCTTTTGAAAGAAAAAGTTGAAAAAGTTAGCCAGAATCCATAGAAATAAAGCTTTTAATATAAGTTTTTTGATTTTTTGTGCGATATTTTCGTGCCATTTGGGCCAATTCTGACCAAACTGGTGGGACTACAACGTTCATATTACACATGGACATTAAGGTTATGGTGATGTAGTACCTTTTAAAAGAAAAAGTTTTAAATAGTTAGCCAAAATCTATAGAAATAAAGCTTTTAATATAAGTTTTTTACGGAAAATAATACCAATTGACAGGTAACAAAAGAAACTTGACAACAATCAGCTACAATGCGTAGGCAGCAAAACAAAGAACTTGCAAAAGTAAAGATATCCCATGCAAACTAAACATTTTTAAAAGCTCATCCATCAACGCGGCGGGACTTTAGCGTTTTCCTAGTAACTGATTACACATTTCATCTTCGAAGGTTCGATGTCTTACTCTCAAAGGTCATTATATAACACCACTCGGTTATGACCAGGCGGCTGTTGCTTTTCTAGGGGTATCAATTATGTATGAAGGGGTAATTTAATATTCGAAGAGAGACAACAATAAAAGAAAGAAAAAAAAAAGTAGTGGACAAAGAAAAAATTAAATTAATACAACCATTTTTCAGCTGTGAACCCCTTAAATCATATCTCACCGAAATGTTGTTAGTAGTAAACCTTGTCTATATGTGATATATCATAATTGGAATTGCTCCAATTGATTCTCATTGATTTTACTAGAGTCGACATAGTTTTTTTTATCAAATCTGATTTTACTATCTGTAAAGAGGAGTGACAAAAAAACATAACAATAAAGTGTTCCCAACTTGACAACATGAACCCCGAAACTTAGCGGCGCCATCGAACAAACCGTTAATATAACCTGCGCCTCATTTCTGCTGTGTCACTACCCACCTAGTAATATTTGAGTTGCGAATGGGCCGTGTGTCCCACGAGAGCCCCCCCCCCCCTCCCCCCCACTCAGCAGCTAGTGTACCCCTTAAAATCATATCTCACCGAAATGTTGTTAGTGGTAAACCTTGTCTATATGTGATATATCATGATTAGAATTGCTCGACATAGTTTTTTTTATAAAATCTGATTTTAATATTTGTAAAGACAAGTGACAAAAAAAACATAACAATAAAGTGTTCCCAACTTGACAACATGAACCCTCGACTAGCGGCGCCATCGAACAAACCGTTAATATAACCTGCGCCTCATTTCTGCTGTGTCACTACCCACCTAGTAATATTTGAGTTGCGAATGGGCCGTGTGTCCCACGAGAGCCCCCCCCCCCCACTCTACCACCTCGTTCAGGGAGTAATTTATATTAATGATGTATCAGATCGATCGGTGAGCGTGTAAAACTGACAAATGAGTACAAATTACTCTGGCTGTGAGGCAAAGCTTTATCTCTTGAAGATGACGAGGCGGAAAGAAAGAGTGGCTACCGTCTTCGAAGTGAGAGAAGTGAAGTGAGCAGCGAGTAGGGTTCGCACGATACAAGGTGATGACGTCAAGCCAGTTCGCCGTACGAGTATCATGAATAATAATATTATACCAGTCAGCCAATTAAGATGGATGCTCACACGTTGAATTCATTAACGTGTCTTGTGATGATTTGGATGATAAGGAGATAATTAATAATGAAATTAGGTGAAAATGTAAACGGTGAGACAGATAGATGATGGCGGTTTTGTGCTGTAGTTTCGGGGTGTTGTTGCTATTTATGTTGTGATAATGATACTTTTCAGGGGGAAAGTGGTGGGTCAGCTTACTGCATTTTTCCCATAAGGGAAAATCCCATTCAAGTTCCCATTTCTAAAAAAAAGTGAGGTTATAAGAAGTTTGCTTGCTAATCTATAAAATCATATATCAAAATCCAATCTAAATGAGTGCAGTTGATGTGGTTGGTGGTATAAATGATAACATTTATTCATTTAAGTGAAGGACGCTATGAAATGCCGATACAAAATTGAACTCAACATAATAATCCAAAAGTGATTCATAAATCCAAGTGTGATTCACACCTGAACAGTTTTACATTCTTGTCTGTGTTAATTTATGTGTTATTATATAAAATGACCAGCTATTCCGGTATATACATCAACACTTTGTCGATTGTGTTTAAACATCAAGCTTATATATAAAAAAAGTGCATACAAAATCTCACCCATTAAGCCTAGTGGGGTTTCGGTCCAGAAAATATTGTAGAATAGCATGAAAGATAGCTCTGACTAAGTGCTGTGCGAATGTGCTTATTTTTACTCATTTTTTGGTTTAAAATCGTCACAGTAATATTTAGCTATCGTAATGCGCAACGAGGTGTATATGAATGTAAGTATGAGTAAGTGTTCAAAAACTGAACCCCAGGTATACTCATAATTATAAAATTTGCTACTTGGTGGAATTGGACGACTTTCGGACCAGTTTTATTCTAATTGATACCAAAACAAAACGAGTTTGATAATACTATAATATTGAAGAGTTAATGATTATTGAACGCATGTATGGAGACAGTTTTAGTATAACCATGGATAGGAGGCAATCGATAATAATATGCCCTGGATACAGTAAACATAATATTATGTATAATTGAATTAATAATATATTATACGACACATCTCAAGAGAGAATTGTAATCTTCAACTTCATTTACGTTGGGATCATTTGTGAGCAAGTATATAATGACCGGTATTTACCCAAGCACACAATACCGGATAGGTACCTAGAGTTAGAAGTGTTTGAACAGCAGATAGAGAGCGGAAGAATCAGTGGCGTAGATGACGCTGCAAATAACACACAACAGAAACCGCGTTTTCGGTTGGTGACTGAAACTATTTGACAAAACAAATAGGAATCAAAATCAGTGATGGATTTAGAAAATAATTATTAAATTTCTCAATTTCATTAGATGTGAAACACTCCCGTACGTGTAATTGATTTCCAAATAATTAATTAGATAGTTAAGCATTATTCTATTCATATTGGTTGATATGATAGGTTCACATAGCCTATCATTTTCAAACAATAAAAACTTTCTTAATTCGTTCTCAATCAAATGTTTCTTGCAAAACTGGTAATTTCCCGTCAATAAATTATTTAAATAATCTTCAATATTTAACTTCATGGTTCGTTATATGAATAATAGACTCTATTATCATATACACCAATTCTTAGTTGTTTTGACCACGAAGGTGCATATAGTCTACACAGTCTAACGTCCAAGTAAGAGCGATACTGCGTTAGTTTGTGAATTATAGCACATGAATACGTTCCTCTCTCTGGTTGAGATATGAGACGATACCTTCAAATGGTTGCCTCTAAGCGATTACCCACGACGATCGTATTTGGAAAGTTATAATACAGAACAACCAATAGCACTCCCCCCTTTTGCATGTCCCGTCGACTAACTACATAAATTTCATGTTCTCTTGATGTGTTTTGTTGTATGTTTATCTTAATTTGTAACATCTGTAATCACTGTGTCACTGTCAGGCTACAGAGGGCACCACGTGCCCTTCATTAGCCTTCCTGTCTTTGGGCAGGTAAAATTCATTAAATAATAATAATAATATGACTATGAAGACTAGTATCGACACCAATGTATGAAATGTGTATTTATTACCACTGGCCCGACGAACTACATAATTCCAGACCCATGCACGCCACTGCTAGTGTGTTCCCTTCACCGACCGAACTATAGGTCAATGTTGAGGGCTCTCCAACACAACAACGTGAACACTAACGCTTTCCGAAACCACCTGATTGCAGCTAATCTATGACTCAAGCCTCTCCTTGTATTTCCTCTAGACCCCATTGTCCTCTCTTCCGCCGTGACTGCCACAAATAACGAAGCGTTGCTACTTCAACACTTGGGCTACATCATGTAATAAATATATCAATTCTTCCAAGACTCAACTATGTTTTTGATTAATTCTTTGCAGCCTCTTAAATGATTGTGTTGATTTTTATAACGATAACAATACTTCATGAATGGGAACACGAAACAATTGTTATTATTGTAAATGCTCAAGTAGAAAACTTGTGTATACATTGTAGTTCATAACGTGGGCGTATAAGCCAAGTATAAAGAAATGACGGATGCAAAACATCGCAACCAAAAGCAAGATTTACAGTTAGTAGTTCTTTATTTCGGATGGCAATTCACAAAAGACGCTTACAGTAGAGAGTTAGAGCGTGTACTAAAGGTAATTGTATTCAGTAGGTGCCTCTAGGATAGAGCGAGAGATGAAGATGTCACACGTCATGTTTGGTAATGGCTTCTTGTTCATGGGAGAGCACGATTGTTAGGAGGTCATCTAGATTCTAGATTAGTTGGTGATGGCGCCACCCTTACAAGGGTATTCACCCACTGAGCCAAATATTATATCTCTTACGGATTTATTAATTATGAATATGTGGAGTAAAAGAAAATAATTTGGGTTTACAAAGACCAGCACAAACGTTTTCAAATTTTCTAACTACGTCTCATTGGCAAAAATCCCCCATAATAAACAGTATTACGGCGTTATGTTTGCATATTATATACAATATAGTAGATTTAGAAAAGTATATTTAAACAAGTGTTTTTGGCCATTACACTGTTCTTTTACAATATTTCATTTGCGCCATTTCGACCATTCTTCAAAAGGTTTTTTTCAGAGTAAAGTTTTAAAAAAAGTTGTAAGATTCTTAACTGTTTCAGTTGTTCAAGAAAGGGCACGAGTCCTCAGAGAATAGTTTTGAGTAAACAACAAAAAACTGTCTCCATTGTTATATATTAATATAAAATACAATTTAAGCATGTCAATAATAAGTTTGAGTACTTGACATTATATTAATGGAAAAAAAAGAATGAAAAAAAAAAGTTTAGGGTCTTCATATGAGGGCATAAACCTTGTGGACTTATGCCCTTTCTTGAACAAATGTGAATGTTGCGTACTTTTTTTATATAAAAATTGATAAAATACTGTAATTTTTATAATAGAATAGTGTAACAACAAATTTGAATACTAGTTAGTATTTAAATAGTAAGATAAAATATAAAAACAAACTTTTTAATGAGATCATAAGCTTTTTGGACTAATGCCCTTTTTGAAAATATGGAAATGTGTCATACTATTATGGATACCACTTTTAATGGTTTTAAATACTGTTAAGTTTGTGTCTTGGACGTTACTGTCTGTTGTGTGGACATGTTGGTATTCTTGAAGGTCTAAGCCTCGATTGTCACTGCCTTCTGTACACTTTTGCAACAATCTAATTTATGGCGTTTTCCATTGGCATGCACTCGGCGAGTGCATAGATGTCATTGTTGTCAACCTCCACTTGAATAACATTACAAAACTGAACAAATGAAAAGACTAGTGGCAATCCAGTGCGCACTAGGGCGCACTAGTGCGACCTGAGTGCGGCCAATGGAAAACGCCATTAGTGTTACTACTCATTTGTTCAAGAAAGGGCACAAGTCCATGGACTAATGCCCTTTCTTGAACAAACGAAATAGGTCGACTCATTTCTGCAGCACATGCACTATAGGGACCAATGCCGTTTCTTGTCAAAACGTGTGTCTATGTATGAAGAGTTGATTTTCATACCTAACTAATTTTCGTCCAAAAGTGGACAACTGCCCTTTCTTGAACAACTGATTCAACTGTGTATTCACTCAGTGTTCTTATTGTAAAAATTAGCACTTGGTTCAGACAATATGCTGATTAGTGATTACCAAGAATAAGGGTATTTTTCAGTGTATGTGTCCACCGTTTCATGACTTAATCTTTCATATGATCATTTTAGTTAGTTAGTTAGTTAGTTAGTTAACTAGTGTTGTTTCAGAACACTCAACAGTTGAGAGGATCATTTTAGATTTTTAACATAACGACCGTTTCATAACTTCAGGATCCGAAAGCTTCAACAAGTCGCATATCGCGTCTAATGTTAAATCATAATCATTTAGCTTTAAGATCAGCAGCGTAAAAAGGAATATATTATTTTTGGGGACTGCCAAAAGTTTGATTTAACCTTTCACTACCAGATTAATTTTTTCAAAATTGGTTTATTTTAATCAATTATTTCAAAATACTAATTTTTAAAATGATTTTTGGGGTTTTTCAAATATTTTTTTTCCTGTTTTTTTAAGGAATTTTGGTAAATTTTGGATTTTAAATTAAAACTTCATTTTTAGTTAATATGTAAATTTGATGTACATTCCTAAAACAAGTTTTTTTCTGATTTTTTTGCATATCTTACATTTTTTGTATCTCAAATGGTAGCATACTAGAAATATATTACTTTTTCGTGAAAAACCAAAATTCTCCCACTATTAGCCTTTTTTGCAGATGTGTATTTTGGATTTTCTCTAAAAAAAAAAAGCACTTTTTGTCCAATCAGGATGGGGAAAAAAGTATTTATTTTTAATGCTCAGAAAAATAAAATAAAAAAGGGGATCAAATTGAAAAAACTTTCTTTTCCCGGATATAAATTTTGGAAGTTGATGTCCACTGAGGACGCCAGTAGCTAGAGGGTTAACTGCAAAAAATGCTCCACAAACGACACAAGATTTTAAAATACGTATTCGATTTAAAAGACGTTTAGGTTCTTTGCTGAACGAAAAAATAGAAAAGAAACAAACATAATTAAAGTTAAGATTTCAGGGGGTGGCAAGCCCCCCCCCCCCAACCCCCTCGAACAAAAATCTGTCTCCGGTTATTGTATTACACAGGTTACAACAGCCAAAAAGCCTCTTTACATATTTTACATTTTCTAACAAAATATGTCTGTGCCATGTTGAATACATTGGTTCTCGATAGCATCGGGCGTGGTCGGTACTTGAGTGGGTGACCACTTGGAGATGCTCTGTTGGCAAAGGGGGTGAAGCACTGAAGCAGATCGCCAAAGTTTACCCCCGATTAAAAAGGATTTTGCACTATCACCTTTAGCCGCTCTGCGGAGAACAATGTTCATAACATGTTTCTGGTGTTGGTAAAAAAAAATTATCACAAAGAAGGCACGTTTATTCCGTTTTCCTTTAAATATTGAAATTATATTTTATTTTTAATTTATAAGTTATCGACCTCTCGTTACAGCACTGCAATTAAAATGTGTAATTAGAGCTTTGTTCTGCACGTGCGTGCACATAGAGTAATCAGACAAAATGCATTACATGTCGTGTTATTACTGAATTAATGGTAATTTAGGGATCACCATTTTATTACTGGTCGTGCATGCACCTGCCAAGTGCCAATTCGATGATATAATGGATAAGTGCAACTCTATTTCAACACTTTCTATTTTGGGCGTATTTTAACTCACTTTTATAAAGTGTGCAAAACATTGCTTATCGTTTAACGTCTATTTTCAAAACGGTAGTTGCCGCAATAATTGTGTGAAAATGATGGTCCAGGTCTGCCTTCATGCTATTGAATCTTTAGTACATATTTTACATTTTAAATACTTACGTCATTGGATTTGAAGTTACTTTAAACAGAAAACACATACATCTACCTGGTCTATCTTTTGAATCATTGTTATTCTCAATCCTAACCAATCATTATTGCATTTAAAATGATCTCCGTTTTTGTTTGCAATGTATTTTTTATACTCTGTCAAGTGTATAATAATTATGTCCTTAAGCGATTAATAAATATAAAATATTATAAGCATACAAGTAACAATTTACAGTGTTTTGATGTTTGCCTATTTTGCTTAGGACAAAAAATATCGTAAAATGAAAATAAAATTTAAACAATTATTCATGGCCCTCTAATTCTTGAGTGATGTCTGTGGATGAAGGTTCGTCCTTGGCCAAGGTCGTCGCCCGACCTGTGGACGTCAGTGTCACTCTCAGGTGGGGCTAGTCAGGTCGGGGTGTAATTATAACCTTGGAGCCGGGGCGTGTGAGGCAGACGAACAAAGGGAGCGGTAAGGACGCCCCCTTACCTGTCCGTGCCAAGGTCATGCATAGGGGTAGGCTGTATGTATTTACAAGGCAGCAAACATTGTCTTTTCGCATTTATCTTGGAAATAAATATTATAAAATCATTTGGTAGCGGGAAAACAAAATTAGGTGTTTCTATAATAAAGATAATGAACAAAAATTTGTAAAAGAGGACACACGCTAATTGAATAATTAAAATTACCCTGCCCAGGACAACATAAATGTATAATGTCAGGTGGATTGGACTATACGAGTTGGGTATGTCGGTTTTAGGAATCAGGTGCGGCACCCTCCTTGCCTTACACTCATTTTAGATTGTGTAATCTAAAATGTTGACATGACATTTAAAACACAATGCCATATACATTATACACAACATATTTATATATTTTGTTTATAAACCACGCTTCTTTCTTTTTTCCTTTTTTTTCTTTTCATTTCTTTTCTTTTCATTCTCCACCCTTTTTATATTTGATTAATTCATTAAATGCATATAATATCATTTTTATTTGTTACCAAAGTTGTTGTTTTAATGCATTGTTGTTGTAATGCTACTATTTCAAATATTTACGAAAATGTAGTTTATTGTTGTTTCTGCATCTATGTAATTAGATTTATTTAGTTGTCCTCCTTTGTAAATCAGTTTTTATAACTGAATTGGATAGACGTTAAATAAATAAATAAAGCAACTCAATTGAATATTATTGCTATGTTCATTACAATCGCGTTTAAACGGGAGCTATACTCAAACGTATTCAGCTAATTATTGTGCTCAAGTCTACGAGGCGTTCTCCAGTAAATGTCTTCTAAGTTATAATAGTTATTTTTTCTAATTCCATAGCGGCTTGTTTGCCCCATGAAAAACTGTTTACTGTAGCTAACAAAAGCGACCATTTAACAAATTCAAATCATTATTTATGAGGTAAAACTTTCAAAAACTGGACCGGAAATAATTTCAATTTGAAGAACGATGACAGTCGTGATACCTGGCTGACCCTCGGCGTCTTTTGACCCACCCTCGGACCCTGTGTGGGGCCCACCTGTCCACGCCCCCAAGCAGTTATACAGGTTGCTTCACTGCTTGCCGGTGCTTCAATAGCTACGCTTGTCACTTGCAAGTATTACCAAACAAATTTACAGGATGACCATACCATGGGTATTATTACCTGTTGTTGGTGATAAAAGTCACATAAATTGTTTGAAGTGTGTGACTGTTTTCTTGACATTGTAATCTTACACGAAAATGGAAAAGACACGACAAACACTAATGAGATTTGCATCGGAACTCGGACAACTGATATTTCTTCCGACGAACAACTATTTATACTCAATAATGAACATAATCGATACTTTAACAAGAATATCGTTAATTACATATAAAGTATTAAATAAAATTAGAAATTACTATACCTATTTTTAACATCTGATTGTTAGCTGAGGTCAATATTATGTATTTGTGTCTATACCTAGTTTGTTCAAACGACTATCAACTCAAAAGTCATCATAACGATGTTATTTAATCGTAATACACATCAGAAATGTTACGTTGCATTCTACATTCATTGGCTGTTTGATAAAAATTGAAAATAATGAATGAAATAATTAATGAAAACCATCATATTTGTTATATATTGTTTTTACCACCTTCACCCCACGCCCCTTAAAACCAGCCACCACCTCCCCCGAGACAAGTTGGGAGAAAAATAAATTAGTCCTTGGTGGAGGTGCCGGGTATTCGTCACGTAATCAATTACTATGAAGTATTCTTGTTTATTGGGTTCTGACTTAGTAACAAACAAATTAGTTAATATATAATAATTATATAATAGTATTATTCAATATTACAGTTGTCGAAATAAACCAGTGCATAATCAGGGCAGCAGCAAAAATTAAATAAAATTGGTGGAGGTGCCAGGTCAAGGGAAAATGTTCACCCATTTTAAACACATTAATGATAGAGAAATAAAATAATACCAATATGTTTATATATTATAATTTAATAATCAAACGTAAATTTTGCTATGGACAGACTGTATATATAGAAAAGTTTTAGATGCAATGCAATGAATACCAACGAAACTATAAACAGGTTTTATTATACTATAACAAAGTATTAACGTTCAATATATAGGAGTTTGGAATGGTTTAGTATTGTATTAATATTAATTTTAGGCTGATGTAGGGCAACAAAACTGCCCTCTGCAGCCTATACATGTACCAGCTACAAAGAATAGACACATGAAGCCAATGAGAAATCAAAACAATCATGCCATGCAATGCAAGAAAACATTGAGAATCCAAACAAAAATGTCATTGTGCCACACTGCTTGGCACTGGCGAGGCATATTCATTGAAGGCGCTATACTTCTTATGGAATTCTCTTCACTAGTTTTACTTTTTCACATACACTTTAACAAGTTAGTGCATGCTGTTAATTAAATAACCAATAGATCGTCTCTGTCCCCGCCCGCCCGGCTCTGTGAGTCGCTCAACCTCCGGGATGAAATCATCCGACCTAGGTGTTTCCCATTAACTCTTAACTACCTTGTCGAACACGGGGAGGCAAATAGGCTAAAGTTAATTAGTGCGGCGACCTGGACGCGGAGCTGAGGGGCGGGGCAACCGCTGATGTAGGTCGCTCTCAGGTGTGGGAACGAGAGGAGGAAGCTTGGAGCTGGAAATGTTTGTAGTACTGGGGGGGAAATATTGTTTTTAATAATATTTAATAATTGAAAAAGGTGCTAAAAATTGATTCCAGTTTTGTAATACGAGAGTTTCAGATGACGTCACACCCAGTGGCGTAGGAACCGGGGGAAAAATCTAACGTGAGTTAAATTTTAATAATATTAAATACCAGAATCTCCGTATAGTAAATATACACATACAGATACACTTATACAATTCGACAGTCACCTTGGTCAAACGAATATGTTTGCCTGTATACATAAAAATTTAGGTTGAAATTTACTAAAATGGGATGAATAGGATAACATTTGACGATTCAATCAAATCGAATGTGTATTCTAATATCTGTTATTAACGTTTTAGCAAGGAAACATTGGAAATTGAAGCTCTGGATTTTTCAAAAACAATTATAAGTTTGGACCCTGTAAAATCAGGTCTGAGTGCTATGCCAGCTGACCACTTTTGACGCTTTATAGAAGTAGTTGTGCATATTAGAAGATAGTAGCAAAAGTAGCTCATCAAACTGTAGTAATTTTTTTTTTTTTTTTAGAAACACGTCAATGTCAATAATTTTATTATTACCTCTTATAAGTAACACATTATCTTTAGCGTTATTTTTACCTCTTGTCTCTTATCTAGATAATTTTTTACACTTTATCTTATCTAGATAACTTTTCGGAGAATTATCTTTATCTTTATGTAGAAAAAAAAATTCAACGATCCAAAATTCTGAACGTTACATGAAGTTATGTTTAGTCTATAACACTGAAATATAATCGTTATTCGTTACTGTACTTTTATACACTGTCTTAAACAATGTCTGCTTGAACTGATAATTTACTCATCATATTTCCACATTTCCAATTCCCATCATATTCAAGTGCATACAGCAGCTCTAGTTGCACTAGAATTAGATGATTATAACACAGACAGATTGTCACGACCCGCTGCGAATCTCGCGCGGCACGAGAAGAGAATCTCGTAAACCACGAGACGGCTGCTAATTGGCTGGATTCACTTAGTGATTAGTATAGGCCTAGTAGTTGTAAACCCTGCTCGCCCGCAGTCCTCGTGCACGTGAGTATACTATACCCGGTTTTTTGATACACGCTTTTTGGGGCATCATCCCATTAATAAAAATTGTATTTTGCGTTATCTTTTACATAGCAACCGGAAAAAATTGATTTTTTTTAATAAAAATTTTCTTTTTAAAACGTCAGAGGGCCTTTCCATAAAAATGGGGAAAATTTAAAAAATTTTTTTTGATTTTGGCCAATGGAAAAAATATTTAGGTATTTTGAGTTTTAAAAAATTATTGTGTTTTATTGATGGGGATCAAGGATGAAATCAAAATTTTAAACTTTTTTAAATTTTTAACAAAAGGGAAAGGTTTGAATTTTTTTTGGAAAGTGGTTTTTGTTAATTGGACTGTTTCCAGGAAATAAATACAAAAAAATCATTTACGAACGAAAAAAGGGTATTTAATTTGAACAATTGGTAAATAAGTTGCATTTCATGCTATATAATCCAAAAACATGTTAATTATTTTTTAAATTTTGTTCAGGGGGGGGGGGGTTTGGGTATGCCTATTCCAGCCGCGCTGTGGGTGCCCTTGGGTTCATTTCCTCACTAAGTGTGTTGTATGCAGGGGAGGGAGGGGGGTATGCGGGCTATTCCAGCGCCGCCTGTGGGTACCCTTGCGTTCAAGTCCTCATCAAGTGTGCTGTGTGAGGGGGGGAGGGGAGGGGGGTATCGGCGCGGCTATTCAGCCGCCGCCTGTGGGTGCCCTTGGTTCAAGTCCTCACCAAGGTGTGTTGTGTGCAGGGGGAGGGGAGGGGGTATCGGGGGCTATTCCAGCCGCGCTGTGGGTTGCCCTTGCGGTTCGTCACCCACCAAGGTGTGCTGTGTGCAGGGGGGGGGGGGGGGGTATCGGGGCGCTATTCCAGCCCGCCTGTGGTGCCCTTGCGTTCAGTCTCACCCAAGGGTTGTGGCGGGAGGGGGGGTACGGGGGCTATTCGCCCCACGTGGTGCCTTGGTCAAGTCTCCCAGGTGGGTGTGCAGGGGGGGGGGGGAGGGGGGTATGGGGGCTATTCCACCCGCCGCCTGTGGGTGCCCTTGCGTTCAAGTCCTCACCAAGGTGTGCTGTGTGCGGGTTGGAGGGGGGGGGTATCGGGGGCATCCAGCCGCCGCCTGTGGGGGCCCTTGCGTTCAAGTCCTCCTAGGTGGGTTGTGTGCAGGGGGGGAGGAGGGGGGTATCGGGGGCTATTCCAGCCGCCGGTGTGGGTGCCTTGCGTTCAAGTCCTCACCAAGGTGTGCTGTGTGCAGAAGGGGGGAGGGGGGGGGTTCGGGGGCTATTCAGCCGCCGCCTGTGGGTGCCCTTGCGTTCAAGTCCTCACCAAGGTGTGTGTGTGCAGGGGGGAGGGGGGTTATCGGGGGCTATTCCAGCCGCCGCCTGGGGGTTTGCCCTTGCGTTCAAGTCCCACCTAAGGTGTGCTGTGGGGCGGGGGGGGGGGGGGGGTATCGGGGGCTATTCCAGCCGCCGCCTGTGGGTCCCCTTGCGTTCAAGTCCTCACCTAAGGTGTGTTTGTTGCAGGGAGGGGGAGGGGGGTACGGGGGTTTATTTCCAGCCGCCGCCTGTGGGTGCCTTGCGTTCATTCCTCACCCAAGGTGTGTTGTGTGCAGGGTAGGGGAGGGGGGTATCGGGGGCTATTCCAGCCGCTGCCTGTGGGTGCCCTTGCGTTCAAGTCCTCACCCAAGGTGTGTTGTGTGCAGGGGGGGGGGGAGGAGAGGGGGGATACTCTACGACTTCAGTATATCTGCCCGAGGCCTGAGACAAACCTTCAGTCAGTCAGTAAAGAACACGCCACCACCGCGCCCGGCCCCCCACCCTAGCTATAGTCTTTCCTCTCAGTCTAAGTCAATACGAACCACACCAACCAAACCATAAAACACATCTGAAATCATTCACTTCCACAAATCAAACACACTTTAATAATAATTCCACTCGATCCAACTCATCCACTTAGGACAACTTCGATTCGTTGTTAATTACCCGCTTCCTCCCATCCATCACCCTGTTCCGTGCTTGCGCCCTCCTTGGCGCCTGTCTCTCCCACTTCCTCGCCCGGGGTCTCTGGCTCGCGTGCTCCGTAGGAGTAGAGTGAGGGTCTAGCCGCTCCAGGCAAGGTCTAACCTCACCTCTCTAGCCCCGAGCCTGCGTGCAACACTCGCTCGACTCCGCTGGCATTAATTTATGATTTTTTGGGATTTTCTTTAGGGGGGTTTCGTTTATTATAGGGAGGCTTTTGTTTTTTACCTTTGTTTGACCACAAACCGCGGTCTGTCTGTCTGTCTGTTCGGTTCATTTCTGTGGATATAAAATAATTATGGGCCGAGTTTTGGAGTTGATTCGAAGAAGAGCAGCATTGAGATTTTAGAGGCTTCGTTTCAAATCTCGACGGAGAGACAGGCGAGGGATTTGCACTCAAATCAACAATTTGTTAAAGGGATTTATTTATATACTGTATATCCTATTCAGTTATAAAAACTGATTTTTTTATTTTTATGTATGACAAATGACAAACGAGTCATGACACGCATTATATGAATTATGTCAATGCATTCGGTTTGTTTTGTATTTTGTAATAATATGTTTGTCGATTATCTGTATCGGTGATCTAGTAGACAAGGCATCCATCTTGCAAAAAAGAGTCCTGGTCTCGATTCCCGGTCAAATTTGTAATTTTATTTATTTCTGTATTGTGATAAGTATGAATAATTGGATGAGCGAAGCGAAGACTTCAATTTCACTGACCCCCAAAAAATTTAGCTCGGGTGTTTTTTTTTTTGTTTTTTTTTTTGTTTTTTTTTTGTTTTTTTTTTTGTTTGTTTTTCTGTCTGTTTGTTCGCTCTCTACCGGGAAAACGGCATATGCGATCTTGATGAAAATTTGACAGGACCTTCGAAATCTCTGAACTTAGACTTGCTACGTTTTTGGGTACAATCGAAGAAATATTTCTCATGAATATCGTACTTTTACGATTTTTTTCGATTTTTTGTGCGATATTTTTGTGCTATTTGGGCCAATTCTGACCAAACGGGTGGGGCTACAACGTTCATATCATACATGGACATTAAGGTTATGGAGATGTAGAACCTTTTGAAAGAAAATGTTGAAAAAGTTAGCCAGAATCTATAGAAATAAAGCTTTTAATATAAGTTTTTTGATTTTTTATGCAATATTTTCGTGCCATTTGGGCCAATTCTGACCAAACGGGTGGGGCTACAACGTTCATATTATACATGGACATTAAGGTTATGGTGATGTAGTACCTTTTGAAAGAAAAAGTTGAAAAAGTTAGCCAGAATCCATAAAAATAAAGCTTTTAATATAAGTTTTTTATGGTAGATCTTCCCCATTGACAAGAAACAAAAGAAACTTGACAACATTCACCTACAATTTATAGGTAGCAAAACAAAGCACTTGCAAAAGTAAAGATATTCCGCACAAACTAAAAACTGTAAAAAGCTCATCCATCAACGCGGCGGGACTTTAGCGTTTTCCTAGTATATAAAATTAAATTCGTAGCCTGTTTAGGTGACTAACATTCGTAACTATACTTGCTTTTCAAACCGTGATCAACTGCGTCAATTTCTGTAAACAACAGAAACATTTAAATTTGGCCTATACTTCTGTGTTGAGAATTGAAGCACACCTACACTTTGCTCGATGCACAGGCAGAAGTGTTTTATGTGGAGTATTACGTCAATGTTGTTAGTTGCACTTTTACATATGCTATAGTCTAGTTGTTGGTGATGGGTGCTGGTTATAGCTTGTTTGCCAATAACCCATCTCTTTCTTCAGTAGCACCTTTGATACTCAAAGGTAGCACAGTAAGTGTGTAATTCTGATTAGTAATATGTGTTAAAACCCTTTATAGGGCAGTGGTTTCTATATTTACCACCACCTTTCAAAATCTACACAATTAAATCTGAAAGTTTTTCATACTTTACACCCGGTCAAAAAGCTGCTTTGTTTTGCTCTGAATTGGTAGAATTTTTCCTTACTAAATTCTAATGATTAGAACGATTTTTGTAATGGATCAAAAATCGAATTGTGTATAAAAACACAAAAAAACACAAATTTCCGGGATGTCCCGGATATTTTGCTTGCCTGTAGTAGATTCAATTTGAACATGCAAAAAAATTGCAAAAAAATTCTAAAATTCAAAAACAAAATCACAAATTTCAAATTGTTGGGTAGAAAGAAAAATTTTGGGTCCCAACATTATGCCCTAGGGTTAAGTAGTGTAGCGAAACGGTTGAGGATCATTAGTGCAGTGTAGTACTAGTACTAAAAAGTGTTACATGTTTAGAAGAAGTCGCATTTAGATTGTGTAGATTGTAGAACATGTGCAGGACAGACATCGGGGCTCGAACCAGCGACCTTGTGACTTGGAGTATCACGTGACGCGTGTAAGCTACGTAGTATTCTGTTGACTTTGAACTAGAGCTATGAACTTCAGTATACACTTAGTAAAACTATATTGCCCAATTATTCTTCCATAGCCGGTTCAATATTATGGTGCCTGTATGCAATAAAAACGGGTTGCAATAAATGATTATGCAACGAATGCATATAGCGTGGGTGAAACCCGAATCGTTGGTTGGCAGCAGCACGTGCAAGTATAGCAATCACTATACCTAGGATCAAGTGTATAAAATAAATTCAGGTTTAGAAGATGAAGAAGTTTTATTTACTTCTGATGTGGACTTGAGTTGATTAGTAATTATTGGCTTAAATGTGTAAACGGTGACTTTGGAGCAGTCTTATAGCAACGATGCACATATATAAATAATACATTCTATTAGATTGTTCACAATTAGTCGGCGCTTACAAGGTTGGCTTGGTCTGATTTAAATTTAATGTCCTCCACTGAATATCAATTATGTGACCGAGTGAGTAGACTCTAAATACTAATTTATTTATTTATTTATTTATTTATTTATTTATTTATTTATTTATTTATTTATGGGAAAGCCTCGACTGACCTACAACAAATTGACATAGTGAGCAACTGATATATTAATTTTATTTTATTTATTTAATATAATAATATTAAAACCAATATTTCACTCATTTAACGTTTTAAAAGTGTATTTATTTTAATAATATTGCGATTTATTTTTTCGGGCAACTGTCATACCATGGTCATACTGTCTCGCGCAATTGCCATAATATGCTACTACCAGGGGCGGCTCGTGAGTTATCATCGTGGGGGTGCACATAATTTCGAAGTCTTATTCTGCGGGAAACAAAGGGGTCTGGGGCGCAGCCCCACCGCCGGAGGCGAAAATTTTTTCAGATACTAATGGTCTGAAGTACCCGGAAAACGACTTAAGAGTATATTTTTTTGAATTTATTGGTCGGGAAAAACTCCCCTGTGTAATTGTTACTTATGGAAAACCATCCAAAAAATTAATTATTATATGGTTAATTAAAATATTACATACCCGAATTATGTCCCTTCATCTCCTCCGACACGCGCCTCAAACATCACATCGTATATTTATTTTAAAATGAAGTCCATTTTAATTTTTCGTCGAATGGTCGTTTTAAAAAACTGTTTATTTTTAGATCGCTTATTACCGAAGTCATATTATGATTTCACTTCACAGCACGATAATAATTTTAGCACTGTTTGCTCACTTCACCAACCCTGTCGTAACAACTTTCACTAGCTACTGAGCGGATTGTATTTGTGGGGGTGAATGAATGCTGCGCCTGCGAGCAAAAAAATAACTGGTTTTGACCCAGTCGCTTGCGCGATCTTCCAACCTTTTTCAGACGTGATTTCAAAAGATGGCCCGGGGCTCGTTCTGCCATGCCGACTGTAGAAAACGATAATAAAAATGAACTCACATTCGGAGAGCACCCTCCGGTGGCAGCACTTACCTACTGAAGAATGACTCCTGCCGAATATGCCTTGCTTTGGGCCGGCCAAAATATCCATGCAAACAATCCAACGATTTATTGGGAATATTACGAGATTTGCTTCGAACCTTAAATTTGGAATTTAGTTCGCGCAGATATTTGGGGGTGCGCGTGCACCTGTGCACCTATACACGAGCCGCCCCTGGCTACTACAACTGCAGTTAGATGGCACCGCTGTACTGAGCATA
>JAMZAV010009177.1:0-25932 GCA_024449915.1 Sweltsa coloradensis | reverse complement strand
GTTCTCCAACCCAACCCCCAATTGGAAACCTCCTGCAATTACGGCGTTTTCTTCGACTCCCCGACCGTCACCGTGTCGCTGCCCCGTCGGTCCCCCTGATGCACTCCTCACCCACGTGGTACGCCTGGGCCCAAATCCGCGAACCGCTGTCTCGCGTTCCCCCTCTCTCCCTGGGACGACAGAGGCCCTTTGTCTATGCTTTAATTCCGATCAGAGTCCTAACTTTGGATCGCCTATTTACATTTTGACGAAATAACTGACGACGCCCAGACCGCAGGTCATTGCTTGGAACAATCCACGCTCGTGTTTATGAAAAATACCCGAGTAAACGCTGAAAGGTCAGGCCGCTTCCTAAGTTGAACATCCTCAGCCGTGACCTGGTAGCACCCGGGTTGCGATCGGTAATTGACGTCATCATGTTTTGTGACATTCTTCCCGGTTGAGTAACACTGTGTTAGGTCCCAACCCTAATACATGAACAATTATTTCTTTCAATCAATGTTTTTTGCAAGTTACTGTTTGTTTATTGTAGTGAAAGAATCGTGTCTTTTGTTGATTATATGTAACGAATTGCCACATCATTAATGTCATGGGGCGGTTCATCCGACATATATTATATTTTAATACATAAAATATTAACTTTTGTCATTGCTTACAAGCGTAAAATTTATTTCATCAGAATTTACATCCACGCTCAACATTTGAATAACAACTCATTTAGCTCGCTTATCTAAATTACCTCACATTACAACTATGTAATTGCCTCGGGCAAGCCGGATCAGTCACCCTCTGTATGTGTCGGAATATACGAAATTCTATAACATCTTGGGCAACGTTGAACTAACACACGGGTATCACGTGCTATCACGTGTACACCATAGGAAACCTGTCAATGTCATTCTCTACTTCAGGGAAATTTTATTATTTTGTGTCATTAAGACCACAGATTTTGTATATAAAGCGCCCATGCTTTCCATAAATTACTTCTCTTCGTGGCTCTCTACTATCTATTCAAATAAAACAAAGCTGACCATAGTGTGTTCACATTAATCATCTGTATACAGAATGTAACCATAAACAATAAACAGTAATCTGGTGACTGGGGTCTGATTCTGTAAAATCGTTTATGAAGATAACGATCGTTACCCGGGCACTTTAGCGCAATTTTGCGTGTCGACTGATTCTGTAAAATCTTTATGGCAAAGTTAACCCAAGATATCTAATTGGCTATGTACATGTACATACCTTCCACTCCCTTCGATTTCATAACACCCACGCTTACCTTCTAAATTACTAAATTAACTGTCTTGAACAGGATACTTCAGTGGTGGCAGCCCTTATTATTTACTACCCAGCTCGAACATGACAAAGCTCATTTATACATCCGAATAACACAACCGTGTTCACAATTGTCACAGATTGAAAAAAAACCAATATACAACATAATTTAATATGAAACAAATAAAACCCCTAAAGCAAGTACTGCAGTTTTTTTATAAGTTTTTCTTACCAGTGATCCCCTACACTGTGGTCCGTCAACCCTCTACCTGCTATATCGGATGCGGCGGCTCACCCAAGTGACGTATTGCTAGAAAGGTGCAGTGAACAAGGCGCGCAATACCCTTCAAAATTTTTTGGGCGATTTCGTTGCTTTTTTCTGATCTCTATGTACACATACAATCTTTTTAAAATTCAAATGAGTTTGGAGAGTGGACTGGGCCTTTAAGATCCACCAAAGTTATTTGAATCTAAACTCCTTAGGCTTACCAGACGTTACTGGAGACCAAGGGTCCCCCTCCTCACTATCACCTATGTGACATTCACAGTCTGGTGGTCCATCTTGACCCATTTGTTTTTTTTAAAATAAATATGCATGATATATGCAAAATTTATGTATTAATCTAATATCTCTATCACTTTTAATGAATTACATAACAAATATCAGAAGGGATTCATTAAACTGTCCATTATCATGTAGAATTATAATTTATGTACATTTCAGGGGTTAATTGGGATAATTGCAAGTTTAGTAATCAAGCTAATTAAGGTAGTTAACGGGGGATTTCAAGGATGAAAAGTACATCAATATGTGCGTTTTGGCATAACTAGAAATCATGGCCCTTTAGTTGGAGTCGTTCATTAAGAAATAAGAAAGTTATTAACGTTTTTTAGGTTTGCATCGGGTAAGGGAGGGGTTTTAACATTGAATTAGCCTGAGATGCATGACTGCACACAGTCTGGCTGTCGCCAAGTGATACGTGACTAGCGAGATGTGTTGCAATGGCGATTTAGGGGTAGAAACGACCAGAAGCTTCTACAAGGGCTGACCAAGAGTCTCTTAGGGTAGGTGTGTGAAGCCATAACGGCAAGGTAGTAGTAGGCTGAAGGCTGGACACCTTAGGAGTGGGGAGACTAGGGGTAACACGTGACCTGAGAGTCTCATAAAACCACCCGACCGAGGGGAAACCGGGCAGTCTTCTTGAGGGAGGATAGGGAACTACTGTCCGTCAGCATGGAGTTGTTTTAAGTGTTTGTAGAAGGGACCCCAGTGCCTCGTTTGGGACCACCCGACCTATTGATAAAGTCGATAAGTGACGAAATCAAGTGTGTCTAGTTGGATATAATGTGAAGTGACTAACCAGTAAGGAAGTTATAATATCTGTTTCGATGAGTTGTTTGAAATTGTTTATTTTTTTGTTTAGAAAGTCGTGAAGTGGTTTGTTAATTTATGTAAACATTATAACGTGTCTGACCGTACCAGATCTTCCGCGCACGCGCACGTGTGATCCGCGTCTCCCGCGAGATTATTCTCTCCTCCCACCCCCCCGCATCAAGATCACGTGGTTGGCTGTTGTCAAAACCAGCTGATCCACGCCTGCTATACTTCTTCCCCCCGCATCAAGATCACGTGGTTGGCTGTTGTCAAAACCAGCTGATCCACGCCTGCTATACTTCTTCCCCCCCCACCCAAGATCACGTGGTTGGCTGTTGTCAAAACCAGCTGATCCACGCCTGCTATACTTCTTCCCCCCTCATCAAGATCACGTGGTTGGCTGTTGTCAAAACCAGCTGATCCACATCTGCTCATCATTTCCCCCCCCCCCCCTACGTCAAGAACTCGTGTGCGACGAATAAATTTAATTAAGTGCTACGGTTATACGTGATCAAAAGGATTATGTTAACGACAAGGACTCAAGTCAATTGGATTATAAAGGTTTTTGTGAGTACACAACAAGTTAAAAAATGTTATATTTTGGAGGGAGGGTGTTATTTCACAAGGTATTAATTTATGGTATAATTCTAGGCGCCAATAGGTAGGATTTTGTTCTATTCATGTATTGTTTTTGTTTATTAATCGCTGCATTATATTGGTAGAAACTCATTTTCATAAATCTTATGATTTGTAGTTAGCATCCCAGAGGATCCTATCACTAGGCCTATAAGCTAAATTTTAAAATATATATTTTTTTAATTGACTGGAGTTGAAGTCTGAGAGCAGCTGATGGGAGGGATCCAGAGAGCTGTGAACTTCCTCAAGTAATTGGGATTAATTAGTTTTATTTGTTTTTTTATGATGTCGCATTAATTAATTACTTTTTGATTTTCTGTTAATTTTGTTTATTAATTGAGATTTTCGCCCTTTATTGATTGAGCTAGAAATTCACTAATCAAAGTATTAAATCTTAGCTACTCAACCGGGTAGGAGTAGTGAACTTGAAACCTAACTAAAGTGTTCAGAGTCACATCAGCCTGAGATAAGGGTAAGTAAATGTTTAATTATGTTATCATATAAATTATTGCACTATTAATTAGGCTTCACCTATCACCGTTGTTCTTCAAACAACCAAATCAATTGTCACAGCTTACTTGACATGTCTGCCTTATTAATGTCATTGTCTAAATATGCATCGGCCTTCTGTCAACTGCATCTTACTGTGCTTCTCAACAACAGCATGCAGTTTGGTTATAATCTTATCTGTCGCTCTGTTTGCCGATTGGCATCATTCCTCTGTACTTGATCGCATACTGTACATTACCTTGTTGCATTATGGCATGTAACATCACACTCTGCTCACACTCATAAGCCTACCACCCTATTACGGTCAGGTATCGCTCATAAAACATTCAACTTAGTAAACCAACACGTTATGTGCCACACACTGTATTCGGATTTAGAATAAATGGAATCATTACCATTAGACTCAAGGTGCTGTTTAACCTTTTGACCCTACGCAGTAAGGTCAAGTTCCCATACCTCTCCATTTTAAGCCTCTCTTCTCCTTCTCGCTATCACTGGTCTATCTCAAACTAGACCCTAACCTTGTTTGAGTGGTGACAGCAACGCCCCCATACACACCGGGGATCGAGCGTGGGATTGAGTGGCTCGTTGGTCTTGTGGTTAGCGTATCTGCTTCCAATGCAGAAGGTCCAGGGTACGATTCCCGCCAAAGTCAGAAGTTTTCTAACTTCTGATTTGGACTAAGTCCATCAGTTCTTGTCTTAGGAGTTTGTAAACGGTGACTTTGGAGCCATCCTAGCAACGAAGCACATAATACATTTCAGAGTTGTTCTGAATCGGCCTTTTTGATTCTGGCGTTGATCGGGGGGTGTTTGCACTGTCCATACCACGATTGCTATATTATCTATTAAAAATACGATCTTTGGTTGGTTATCGCTCACTCGTCGATTGCGTCGGGGCCTGCAGGGTTGGCTTGGTTGCTTTGATTTAAAGCCCCCCACTGAAAATCAGGAGCGTCACTAGAGATTGGACATTGGGGGGGGGGGGGGGGGCGCAAGTCCTTTTGTGAGAAAGGGATTAAGCACGGGGGGTATGGGGGGCAGAGACCCAAAAAATAAATACCGCCGCAGGCGAAAATTTTGAAAATAAGTTTTTTTGAGTGCATTTGGTGCGTTTAAGAAAAAAGCGTTAGGCTGAATGCAATACTAAAACATTGTAGTTAGTGTGTGTTAATTTGTTTTGTCGTCATGTCGAGCTTACAATTCACATCATTCATGGCAACATAATAACGTTTGATCTTATTTTCAATTAGAGACACATTTATTTGTTACTGTTGAATTCGGACAATACAAAGGAAAGATTCAAATGATCGAATTTAGGGCGAGGCTCTGAGAGGCTTGTCCCTATATATTTTTTCAATTACAAGGTAATTTTGATGCATATCAGTGTGACTGCTCTAAAATGCAGTTGAAAACTATTTATTGTTGTTCTATATAGGTAAGTAAATTCACCATTTTTATTGGGTTCGGACAAAAGAAGGAAATAAAACAACTAGACAATTTAATTGTCGTATGAATTAATTCCAAACTAGCCTACTTGCAAAAATTAACATCAACAATTTTTTTAAATCACGTGTCTTTTAATAAGAAATTAGGCCTACCCACCGGTACATCATTAAAAAAAAAAAAGTAATGATTATCAAATTATTTGAAGTATAGTGATAATTCGCGTAAAGTGCAGCTGTGACTGTGGGTTTTTAATTGAAAAAAAAGTAAAACAAGGAAATTATTGGGGGGGGGGGGCGCGGATTGCAATTGGGGGGCTTACGCCCCCCCAAACTCCCCTAGTGACGCCACAGCAGTGAAAAATCAGTTATATAACTGAGTGGGTAGACTCTAAATTAAATTTATTTATTTATTTATTTAACCCGGGACCTTAGCTTACCGGGCTATGCTCTTTCCGACTGAGCTATGCGTCCGCCAATTTAAAACTGTCAAATTTTTGGTCTGTTTTGTACAATGTTAATAACGTGTGTAGGGCAGATTAGACTGCCTTTTAAACTACATACGAAATTAACTGGAGAATAATTCTCCAACTAAGATTAGACATTGAAAAAAACGAATATTTGTGAGCCTACAGCTCACTGTTTTACGAGATAGGAATTCATTACAAGGACGAAGATAATGACATTTCACGATCGGACTATCCAAAGGTCTATTTTCTTATTGCCTTCGACCTGACACCCGACTTGTCAGCGCATCTCGGCCACTGGAGTGCACAATGCAATGGTAATCTACGTATAGAGGTACGTTTTGAGGAAGCTCTGAGGAAACCAATTTATTGCATATTGTATGCAGAATTTAACAGTATGATCGAAATCGATAAAAAACGTAACGTTACCGTCGATTACAATTAATATGCGCGTGCGCAGAAAATAAACTAATTTTTATAATTATAATAATAATTTAGTTTGTTTATAAATCTATGTTTTATTTTGATTCTCTCTTAAAATTCCAGAATGGATCTTCAACTTTATTAGATTACTTAAAGAAGAGGGAAACAGTATCAAGAAGATAAGCAATTGTTAACAGCGGATAAAAAATATTGTAATTACATTATTGAAAGTAAAGTAACGTTTGGAAACATAATTATGATTGTACTAAAATATACTGAAACAGGAGATGATAGTATTATTAATCTTTATCAACCATCTCGTTTTTCGAAATTAACACCTGAAGAGTTCAAAGACTTGATTTAAAAAGGAAACTAAAGTTTGTGTTTAGAGGCAATACAAGATGTTGGTATGGTTAATGAAGCGGGCATTATTGAATTTATAAAATGAAAATTGTACGATAATATTTAACATCTTGTGAATAAATATATTGTTTATATCTTGTATTGTGTAAAATATTTTTGTTCATTATCCTTCACATCAGTTTCATTTGTAAAATTTACTTCTACAGTAAAATTAGAACATAATGTTGATGACTGTTTAGTAATCAGAAGTCTATGCTAGAAATTATGAAGAGGTCATATTTATCATGTATCACACCTTGCTTGTTGTTCTGTAACAAGTTCAAGGTAAAGAGAGTGAATGTTTTGTACTCAGTCTATTTTCATTAATATAACATTATTTGATCAAATACAAGATAGCGGCAAACGGCATATGCGATCTTTATGAAAATTGAAGGGAACCTTCAAAATCTCTGAACTTAGATCTGCCACGTTTTTGGGTACAATCAAAGAAATATTTCTCATGAATATCGTACTTTTACGATGTTTTTCGATTTTTAGTGCGAAATTTACGTGACATTTGAGCCGATTCTGATCAAACGGGTGGGGCTACAACGCGTTCATATTTTACATGGACATTAAGATTATGGTGCTGTAGTACCTTTTGAAAGAAAAAGTTGGAAAAGTTAGCCAGAATCCATAGAAATAAATGTTTTAATATAAGTTTTTTGATGTATATAATAAAAATTAACAAGTATCAATAGAAACTTGACAACAATCACCTACAATGCGTTCAAAAAGAACTTACAAAAGTAAAAATGTCCCACGCAGACAAAAACATATGAAAACTGCTCAACCATCAACGCGACTTAAAAAGCGTTCGCAAGCGGCCTAGTTAGATTACATTTGGATTGCCCGCTTAAGTGTCGGGCACTAAGTAATTTAATGAATATACTTTGTTAAGATTAAAAAACTTATTGTATTCTTAAGTTGTACAAAAAAGCTGGAGTGTGTTACCGACAGCTTCGATTCCGCTAAAGTCAGAATTTTTTTTAAATTCTGATTTTGGGCTTCAGTCCATCAGTTCTTGTTAGGAGTTTGTAAACGGTGACCCCGGAGCCTTCCTAGCAACGAAGTGCATAATAAATTTCAGAGTTGTTCTGAATCGGCCTTGTTGATTCTGGCGTTGATTCGCGGGGTTCGCACTGTCCATACCACTGATTGCTATATTTCCTATTAAAAATATTGATCTTTGGTTGGGTTATCACTCACTCGTCGATTGGGGTCGGGGCCTGCATGGGTTTGGGTTGGTCGCTTTGATTTAAAGTCCCCCACTGAAAATTAGTTTTTTAACTGAGTGGGTAGACTCTAAATAAAATTTTTTATTTATTTATTTATTTATACCGTGGCAAGGGAGTAGTATAAATACATGTTATCAAACGTGAGGGGTGTTAGTAGGCTATTTCCGCAAGCGAGGTGTGGCTCAATTTTTGTCAAAATTTGCAGGAGGTTTTTGGGGAGTAATAATTAAGTATTGTGACAGTCTACCCATTGCTTTAGACGAAATTGCATTCTCTAGAGCCGCGATTTCAGCGTGTATGCCTTCCTATGTGACCTCCATTTTTCTGAAGTTTGTTTGCAAATATATAGCGTGGTGGTTAACCCTTGTGTGATCTGCAGTTGAGTTTTGGATTAAATTGCCCAGGTAGCCAATTTGGAATTCACCTCACTGATGAGATTGGCAATAATTTAATATCTTTTGTGTTTTGTTTGCCTGTCACAGATATGTCTGAAACAAAACTAATCTGATCAGCCATAAATGAACAAGACTTTTTGGGTTTTTGTGTCGATTGCGTTAATTTTGTGGTTAACTGCCTCGAGGTCTTGAATATTTAACACCCCGAACAAAAACGCCCAAAACATTCCCACAATTTCCCACGGTGCACGTTAAGTTCTGCCAGGGAAGTGCTAGATCCGCTAGGGATGAGCGTATGATATATGTTAGTCAAACGAGTTTTATTTGACGGGCTTGATCAGTAATCAGGGTATTTGACGGCATTTCTGTCCAAATCTGGCAGATTCTTGATGTGATTAACTTCTGTAATGAACTCTTTAATTAGTCTAGAATAGACGGACATGATGATGTCGATAGTAATTGTCCAGAATAATCCGCGTGAACAGAAGATCGGGTTGTTTAAAAAAAGGTTCTCGTATCTTGGTTAGGTTCTATGGCCAGAATGGATGTTCAGCTAGCAACCCATATATAAAGTAAAAGAATCATTATATTTATTTATTATTTATTTTTATAATGTAGATTCGTTACCTTCAGAGAGTGATGGGCAGAGTGACTGTATGAGGTTCGTTGAACTTGCTCGTGTAAGTATGCGCGGCAAAAGGGGAAATGCCCTTAAAAAAGGGTAATCATAATGTTACACTTACGATTTTTTAATTAGAGATGCTTTATTTTTCTAGGTCAGAGGTATAACTATTCATATGTGGGTGATTTACAAAATTTCTCTTATCTTTTGTTTTTTGGTTAAGGATCAAGGTCATGATACACGTAGATTATATACAAATGCCAAAATAACGAATCCTTATCAGGTAGAGCCCGTGTGGAACATGTTATGTGGTTCCATTGGCCGCAAAATAGTCGTATGCATGTCACAATGAAGTATGTAGGGACACACAATAACAAAAACTTGTAGAAATACAGCCAAACCTTACACACTCAAAAGGAATGAGATCTAAAAAAGGGCCAAGCTCATCTACCCTTCCACATAAACGTAGTGTCCCATAACAGCATCCTCGAAAAGCTTGGCAAAATAGAATTTGCGATTATTAATTTAACGTAATAGTTTATCCAAGTTCTTTTTTTCTAATTAATTTAAACGTAAAACATGCAAATTCTATTTGCCAAGCTTTTCGAGGATGCTGTTATGGGGACACTGTACGTTTATGTGGAAGGGTAGATGAGCTTGGCCCTTTTTTTTAGATCTCATTCCTTTTGAGTGTGTAAGGTTTGGCTGTATTTCTACAAGTTTTTGTTATGTGTGTGATCTCATTACTTTTTCAAGTTCCATTACAAAATTATTTGCTAAAATATAATATTTTTATCAAAGTTGATTTAAATTCTAGTATTAGCAGTAACAATATAGGATGTAAAATATCTAGACCCGGATTCATGTACATCCTGGGTATAGGTGGTATAACCATGGTATAACGACGGTATAAGGACTGGACCCAATTCTTGAGTTCGTGGGAGATGAGTTGAAAACGCAATTTGAAAACGAAGTCGTTTTCGTTTTCGAAGGAATTGGTATTCTTGAACGGTATCGTGGAAAACGTCATGGGTTGTGAGTTGAAAGCATTGATATTAAACCCCTATAGTAGGCTAGATTAGCAGTCTCCTATACCTCCGCACAGGCGCGAGCGTAGCAAATTGAAGACTCAACCGGCCATTTCAAGATGGCGATTTGGTGTTTTAATTTATGCTTTTTTAATGCAATAAAGTATTTTACTGGATTGTTTGATATGGTTTTAGCTTGTGCAGCATGGTATTAAACAAAAGAAACAATACGAAGTGTTTGCATAAGGGAATTTAGTAATCATTTGGTGTTAAAGGCTAGTATGCTTACCTGTCAACCTGGCGGCAATCTTGAGAACTATTTGGCCACAAATCGCTCCCATTTGATTAACATGTAAACTGTCATATTTTTAAGATGGCTTCTAATTGTACCGGAAGTGGACCACCGACTGCTGGTCTAGCCAATTATATAGGATGTCTATGGTTGAAAGAGTATCACGAAATCCAAACAACTTTAAAAAGATTTGCGTATAGCAAAGAGCTCGAAAAGTTCTATATTTATTCTAGATGGCAGTGCCTTCATAAACGCGGGCCAATCGAAAGACAAGTTGTATGAAATGATTTGATTGTTGCAATTATGTAAACAAACAGATGAGCAAGTTCATATCAGAACAATGTTGTGCTGGCATAGGGTTGGCTAGGCTTGTCAAACATGTATGTAAGTATGAATTTTACTAGTCCTATAGCCAAATGGAACTTTAGACCTACACTTTGCATTATAAATAATTTCCACATCTGGGCCTAGGCCAGGGACGTTTCTGATTTGTTTTATGAGAGTATAATGACACCTTTTCTCGTTCCACACAAAGAAGAAAAATTTTAAATGTCCGCTATTTGTTTACGTATCGCACTTTCCCGCCTAACTCTGCTTATACCGTCAACAAGTGTCAAGTTACTATGGTTACTTGTTGATTGTATGCCAAGTGTTTAAGGCTTATTTTAAAACCTTTATTTGGAAGCCTTCCAACAAACTTTTTCAACTTTTTTTTTCAAAAGAGACTATATTTCTATAACCTTAATGTCCATGTAAAATATGAACATTGTAGTCCCACCCGTCTGGTCAGAATCGCGGGCCGACGTATTAGATGTTAGCAGTAGCAGTAGTAGCAGTAGTAGCAGTAGCAGTAGCTAACATCCTTAAAGTGATTTTGAGCATGTTTCAAGCCATTTTTCACCAAGAAGGAATAATCGTACCCCAATAAATTTGGCATGTGTTGTCAGGTACCTAAATCCCTCGATTGTGATAGTTTTCAAGTTCACATCACGTTACATGAAGGCTGGGTAACACCTCGAAATCACCCCAACTCTGCTTGGTGTATAAGGTGCTTGAGTGTGTAGCGCACCGCGGCTTGGCTGCGGCGCCCTAACGGGCACCTAGATAATATGATAGTAAAAATATACTCTTAAACTGTCACTTGAGGGAAAGGTTAGTGAAATAGAAGCGATTTATTCTTAATCGACTGTGAAAATCCAAACTCTAGACTATTAATATACAAATGGGGAGAGTGATTTATTCTTCAGTTCGTATTCCACCTTGAAGATGGCGCATTCCCGGCTAACCGACGTCTGTTAAGAAGACCGCATACTGGAGCATGGATGGAGCTACCGGCGGGAAAGGGCGTTGACTCAGAACAGGTGTTACCTAACATAGCCTTATCATCCCATAGGGAATAATTGCGGCCTGGTTGAGTGGACGGAGATACACCAAACCTTGCGGGGGTTTGAGTTCCGGGACGAGCCGCGCCCCTGAGACCTTTCCTGTAGGAAGGCCTTCACCCACCATAGATTTCGGGATATTGCGTCCAAGTGTCGTGTTATGTTCGGCCTGGGCAGCCCGACGGGTGGTAGGGTAACCTGCCAATGCCTGAACTGCCTGGAGAAAAAATGAGCAATAGTCTGGGCGCAAGCGTATCAACAGGCGAGCAAGACCCACGAACGAGTGAACAGAGAGACAATTAACCCCGGTGTTGACTTCATAGTTGTTAATTGAGGAATGGGAACGCCGTCAATTTTGTCCTCTCGCCGCTGGAGGGGAAGGTTAAAGGGCGAAGTCCCTGACGACGGAAGCGACGTAAGTAGAATGTAATACACCCTTGTTGTTAAAAAAAGATCGAGATGTGCGAGTGACGTATATATAACTTGCAAATGTGTTTTGAAGTTAGAACCAGGAACCAAAATTGTACATAAAGGGAAAAAAAAATACAAAATTTTACCATATTTTGTTTCGACCTTGAACAACCGACAGCCGATGTTAGTACACAAATTTTTCAATACTACTTTAAGTAAGGGTTTTAAACAATCTGACATTGAACACTTTTAGTTACACAGTAACTTCATTACAGAATGGAAGTCATAAGCGAATTCACGGTTTTGGCGGAGAATTGGGTGAACTTTATACCTTGCCGTACCCTAGGATAGGAATTTAAGGGCGGAATTCCGTTCCAGCCCTCGGCGTTTCGAAATTACTTCGACGAGTCCGGCTCGGACGAGGAAATGTATGAAAAACGAATGGTGGTCCCTGGCTGGGCTATGCTTGGTGTCCCAAATACGAAGCTTGGGTGGCCAATCAGTAAAATTTGAAAAAATAAAAACAAAAAATGAAATAAAAATTTGTTTTAATTAAACTAATGTGCATTTCGTAAAATTTATTTATTTCAAACACATTTATTAGATAACGACTTTCCATTTTGATTTCAAGGTTAATGAGACATATTAAGAAAAAATCGAACGTAAACACTTTAACGACTGGGTTATCAAAAGCCATAGGAATTCAAGGGAAACGGTCGTTACCTACTAATTACCCAACCAACCCCCCCCCCACCCCCCCTCTTTATCTGCAACCCTTATTACCAATGAAACATAAATAGGTCACGTCGTAAACAGGTGAGAATCAGTTTGATTTATGGTGCAGTAGTGAATGAATCATACTATTAGATGTGGAATGATAAGAAATACAGAAGATCTAACGCTGACGCCCGGGGTACGTCACCGTCCCCGGAGTCGAAATTCTATTTTGCAGGCACTGAGACAGCACATGCTAATCAGACGCTTTGGAGACAGGCGACGTGCCAGCAGCGTACGAGTCAAAAAAGGTTTTTCTAGGGCTCTTGGCAACAAAACCTATCTAATGATCATTCTAACATTAAACATACTATAGTCAATGTACTTCTCCTCCTTAGATTGGATAGACTATAGTACTTGACAATAACAAATACCAAACTATTACAAAACTCTTGCAAACAACTAGGACCAAGTCTTCTCCCTGGAACACAAGGCCAACTACTAATTTCTCTAGATTTCACCATTTACATTAGAAGATAGGGTAAACGTCACATTTAGGCCACTATCAAAACAGTATAAAAGGCAGGCTCATCCTTCCTAGAAGCAAGTAGTACTTGGACTTCGCTCCTTGTATCAACATCAACTTGGACCTCGCTCCTTGTAACTTGGACCTCGTTCCTTGTAAAAAACATCAGTGTCTTCCGTTTTAAAATTAGTGTGTGTCATCTGCCAAAAATAAGGGTGAGTAACCAAACATGTTATTTTTCTAATTATTTCTATTAATTGGCTCCACCAATTAAAATATGGCTTCACCTGCTAATTGTTTGTCACATTATCATGCATGTTTAAGTGATTGCTAATCGTAATCTGTAATTAGCGCCCAGACCTTCGTCGGCGACCTATCTTGCCAATACCCATAATTGCACAATGCAGTCAACTGTATACTGCCTCTTATAACACCCAATCTTGTTTATTATCACTGGTTATGTTTTATGTCATGTGCTAATCTTAATTAATGGTCCATACTAAAGACAAAGCATCCTCTGAACACTCACCCTGCCTTTGATTATGTCAATGTACAACCTCTTCTATCATGTATTCCCCAACAATTATTGAACCAATAAAAACTTATCACTATAATTCAGAATACTGCTAAATCCGACCCTACTTAGTAGGTCAAGTCCCCACGCCCCATTCCCTAGTCCTACCCTCAGGCTTGCTATCGCTCCCCATTATCAGTCTTCTCTCAACGAGACTTAATTAAAATTGTTGAGTGGTGACAGCGCTACCTTCCTCATTCCCCTCCCCCTCTTTCCCATAAGGTAGGGCTCGACCCTCATTTTCCGTCTCCGAGCGCCCCACCGCACTGGTGACAGCTTTAGTGTTTTTTTTTTTCTCCCTTCTTTATCACGGGTTCAAAAGAACAAACTTCTTTCCTCTCTCTCAAATAAATTCAGCAGGAATTCTGAATCACATAGTGATAGGATAATAGGGACAAGGTTAATAAGTGTCAAGTCAACACAATTCTGAATCTACGTTAAAATATTTAATGTCAATTTAATTTAATTAAGAAGTTACGGTTCAAGTGCAGCGAAAGAGAGAAAGTTGAGTGAATTTCGAGAAAAAAAAAAAAAAAAAAAATTAAAAATGGCAGCAGATGACGAGTTCAATATTCCTGAGCAGTTGTCACCACTCCCCTCCAACCTCCATTAGGCTCCTCTGTCGATTCTCCAAACACTCCCGAAAAAACGGATGCTTCAACGCTTGAGCACCCCCTGGGGTGCAGCCAGTCAGGTCCTGCCAACAAAAGAAAAACCTCAGATCATCCACTTGAAAAACTTATCCTAGTTCCTGAATTTTCTGGCTCCCCCAAAGGCATACAGGTCAAACAATTTTTTTTAACGATTGGAACAAATCGAAATTTATTAGCTTATGGACTACTGTTCAACAAGCCATTATAACCAAACTTAAATTGACAGGAGAAGCTAGGGATTTTGTCGCAATTGCCAGGATTTGCAAAACAATACGTACCAGGTCCTTAAGGATACTTTGATAAACTGGTACCATTCGGATTTCTCACATAATAAATTGGTAGACAAATTCACAAGCTTGGTGCAATTACCTACTGAGTCAATCAAAGCTTTTGCTACTGAGTTATGGATTAGTGCAAATCAAACGCGTATACCCGCAGTTAATGAGGCTGAAATACGTTTACGTGGGAAATTACTGTATGAACAATTATTGATCCAGTTCATAAAAGGAATTTCAGGGAACATAAAGAGGGCAGTCATGCAAAGTAGGCCAAAAACATATCAGGAAGCGCTAGATAGTGCGTTAGTACAAGAGGACATAGAAGACGTTGAACACAACATTTTCTTTCAGTACATGCATTTACTGACTCAAAGACATGTGACCCAGATTCCCGACCCCCCACTCCAAAGTCCCCGGCACCCTCACGACGAAACCGGCGCGACAGCTCTCCCCCTCCTCCTCGTCCGGTAGACACCCCAGCTCAGGCACGGGAGCAAACCACTTCCAGCCTAAAATGTTTTCGTTGTACAGGGTTCGGTCACCTTTCCCGATATTGTCCCACTCCCCGGGACTATCCGACTCCCCCGTCTGACAACATTCAGGGTCTCCCTCAAGTTCCCTCCCAGGCCACCCAGCAAGGTGTCAACTTTACCCCACAGTTTGCCCAGCAGGCTCAAAACACCCACCCTCAATTTTCGCAACAATTCTCACACATGCCCCCTCAAGGTTTTCAACAACCCCCCCCCTCCACAATTTCAGCAGGTCTATCCCATCTCGCTAATGCAACAACCCCTCCCGTCATTTAGACAGACACCATTCAGGGGATATCATAAGCAAAATCGTCCCCGTTGCACCCACTGCAATAAAGTAGGACATTTCATCGCCAAATGTTGGATTCGATACCCTGCACTTAAAGCAGTTTATAATCAACAAAACATGACGACTGGTTATGCTAAGGAAGACACTAGACGTGGTAGACAAACTTCCGTTAATTTCACGACCTCTTCCTCACCTACAAGGAGGACATCATCCACACTACCCCCCTCCACCTCGACTACAGGAAATGCTCGCGTTCAGTTTAACACTTTAAACTAAATAGGGCTTGTGGTCAGGTTCCCATCACAACGTCCCGATTCAGATATGTTCAGGTGAACACGATTTATTCAGGAGCCATTAAAACATTGGTTCAGGCCTATGATAAGTCATTTGATTCTACAGAAATCAATGCAACATTTCTAATTGACTCCGGCGCTGATATCTCGTTAATTAATCATAGAATAGTACGGTATGGTCGATTGCCATTGATAGACAATGTTAAACATGTTTCGGCGGTTACTGGACACATACTCCCGTTAATTGGGGAAACAACAGCAACATTGCGCCTAGGGACGAAAGACTATATGTACGACAAATTCGCTGTCTTTACGGATGAATTACAATTCAAATACTCAGGCATAATTGGTAATGATCTCCTAAGGAAATTTCAATTTGACTTATCATACAGCCAAAATGCATTAGTGCAAGGCGATAATATCATTCAGTTACTATCACACGACCATAATCTCCCCTCAACTATCTATGTTTTGGATCACCTGCACAACACTTGCGGACAAGCTGTTTCTCACTTGTGTTCCGCGAATGTAGAGAATCCACAAAACAATATTGACCCTCACATAATCACAAACACACAAACACCACTTATTATTCATGGCATGGATAGTGATAAGGATAACACGGAGTCGAACCCACGACTGGCTATGTCTCACATTCACGGCACACGTTCACACACTAATTCACAACATTTTTCAGCACAGTTGCATAATAATGACACTCTTACACACACTCCTCAAACATCACATGTGTTATCTGACACGGACATCATCCACAATTTGCAAAGAAAATTATATGCACTTGAAAACCATACAATCACATCTGACAGGAACACAACTGACCTAGTTAACAACAATATTCGTTTGCGTGGTGAAATTGATAAATTGCAATCAGCGCTGGTCGCCGAGCAACAATTTACAGTTAACTCACAAGGACACAACATTTACAATAACCAGCAACAAACAGGAATGCGGCCACTTTCTTCAAATTCACACGCGACTTGGTTCGAAACATCTCGCGACGGGACCTTGAATAAACAGCCAACATTTAATAATTCATATCTCCCCCCACAATTGAACTATGAGGTAAAACAAATACACAAGACCGATATGTTGCCGGAGACTAATGACATCGTGGGAGTGCACATCCACGATGAGGTCACCTCTAGCAACACACATACGCATCAACCAAAAACATCGCACGACCACGTACCTTTAGTACGCCCAAAAACGTACTAACCACACTGGTACACAGGGGTCCAGCCATAGTCGACGCACGGAATGACAGTGGGGATGTATTGCATGATGCATACATGCACATGGATACTGCGCATAACAATTATGCACCCACACCTTGTGAGACATCACACGTCCACAAAACGCGTGTAGGACCCACGAACGTGAATGACATGACGTCACAGCTGAACACACACACGGTCGGCTGTCTGGTAGATCACACGCGCATGCAGCCGTGTGTAATCTCAGACAGGGCAGAAATAAACCTTACTGCTACACGCATAGGTGTTGCCCGACAGTCACCTGACAGATCACAGGACCCACGTGATCACACAATGGCCCCACGGTCACATCCTGAGTCAATCATAGATCAGGCACAACAAAATTGCATGCTCAATGTTGCAGTGGTCAACAATAACACTGCACGACTAACAACAAGGCAAGCACCTGTTGGTCATACGGGCAACAAGCCAAAAGCGGTCAATCCAGGGTTCGACCACCGGTCCGGTACCAATAATACACAGAAGCTGTATTCACACGTTGTAAGGGATGCCAATCATATGGCCCACGGACGAACAGTACAGTTCCCGTGTCATACGTCACAGTTACCAGACATGTGTAGGCCTACAAACACACATGCGGAATCTCCGCAGGGGCACGCACGTTCGACGCCAGGATCGGCAAAACGATCCGCTCAGGCATGGCAGGCGCATGGAGAACGTACGGTGCAGCCAGCCACAGACGCTCGCACTAGCCTCAAGCCATGTGCGCAGTCGCGCTCGATGCAGTCCAGGACACGATGCACCACGGCTCCTCGCGAGGCGAAGGACGTATCCAGATGCACTCACTCTCCTGTCAGCTACACGCGCAACTCAAGGGCGATGCACTCCAATCAGGCTTGCACCAGCCCAGTACGTACACAAACGTGCACCAATACAGCCAACGCTGATTTGCATTCAAAGCATCACACAGCTGTGATTCCACATGCTACACGGTCGCGTGGTACAAGTGTTCCTAGTAGGGGCATGACACCTCAGCATCATTACATGCAGGGAGATGCCTCCTCTAGCTACACATATTTTAACTTGCCTATCAGTAATCAATATGATTTATTATCGTTACAGACATTCCCCAGGTAAACATGATTGCATCACATGTAAATGGAAAACATAACATTAAGAAAACACCCACTTATTCGGAATCGAAATTAAATCTTTCCCAAACCACCAGGTTTAATGATGCGGCTCTGAATCAATCAGGACTAAAGCATTCACAATCTCACCATAGCAACACAAAACAGGACATGCAAGTTCAGGATATAAATATTAGGCATGCTAGGACAATGCCCGACATGGTAAAAATCAATGAATTAAATCGCCCGTCAAAATTATTTTCGCAATAATCAACTCAAACATTATAAAAATAAATCCACTCCGATGACAAATGGTAAAATTATCTCTTGGTCACCAAAATATAAATTTCAGCTATAGGCACACTTTCCCCAGCACTTTCTCAGGCGAGTCACCCGCGCTCCGCTCCCCAGCCGGCGGCCGCGCCGAACACTCTCGCGGCCGCGCCTGGGGCTCTCGTGGCGGCGATACAACCAATACAATCCGCCGTGGCACAGTCACCCGGCGCTGCCACCCACCCCCGCGCCACCCCACTCGGGAGGACTTCCATTTTGGTCGACACCATGGATACCCAGCATGTGGGTACTCTATCTACTCTGGACTACGAGCCGACCTCAACACCACCACACTCTGCAGCGGAAAAAAATCTGGTGGAAGAATTGTCTGACCTCGCATATCTTGACCCGGAGGTACAAAACAAATTAAAACAAACACTCTCCGATCACATTTCAGCATTTCGCTCACAAGGGCAGGATATCGGCAAAGCCACGGGTATAATACATCGCATTGATACGGGCGACGCCCGCCCCATCAAACAACGACCCTTTCGGGTACCCCACAGCATGGAACCCATTTTAAAAGCAAAAATCGAGGACCTTAAGGCACAAGGTCTCTTGGTACCTTCTAATTCTGACTGGAGCAGCCCATGCTTTCTTGTTCCTAAGGGAACTCGGTCTCCAGAAGCCAAACCAGAATACCGATTGGTTTGCGGCTATGAAAAATTAAATGCTGTGACTGTCTCTGACAATTATCCAATGCCTCAGGTGATCGAAAGTACCCGTTTCCTCCAAAATAAACGGTACTACTCAGTTTTGGACGTGTCTGAGGCTTACCACAGCATACCTCTACACCCGGACGACCAGAAAAAGACAGCCATCATTTTACAGGACGACTTATTGCACTGGACTCGACTCCCGCAAGGGATTAAGGACGCTCCTACATCCTGGCAAAGGTTCATGAATAAATCCTTCTCTGATATGAGGTATAAGTTCATTATAATATATCTAGATGACATTGTAATCTTTAGTGATGACCTGGAACAACATTTTGAACATCTACGACTTGTTTTGAAAAGAATACAGGAAAAAGGGTTAAAACTAAAGCCAAGTAAGTGCCAATTCATTAAATCAAGCATTGACTATCTAGGCTTCATTGTAGACCAAGACGGGTTGAAACCCTCCCCCGTCCTAAAAATCAAGGCAATCACAAACTACCCCCGTCCTAAAACTGTAAAACAAATCAAACAGTTCATTGGCCTTGTCAATTATTTTCGACTACTCATCCATAATTGTGCTGAGATTTCTCTCCCCTTAACGACACTCACTAGGAAAAATACTCCATTCACTTGGGGCGACGCCCAGGAACACGCCTTTAACACCTTACGAACAGCACTTACTTCAGACTCAGTTTTGGCTTTGCCCGACAGAAATAAACAATACATTCTGACCTGCGATACAAGTCTGGTGGCTACTGGAGCTATCCTTAGCCAGATGCATGGCGATACAGAGAGGCCAGTTGCATTTTTTTCTAGGATTCTGAATTCAGCCGAAAAAAATTATGCAAGCTGGGAACTTGAAACACTCGGTGCTATTAGCGCAATGCAGAAATTTAGACAATATACTTTTGGAACAACGTTCATTTTGCGTAGTGACCACAAACCGCTCTCCGAACTTCTTTCTGTTGCCAAACTAAATTCCAGGCACTCCAGGGCCCGGATTCACAAAGCGGGGTTAAAAAAAATCGAGGTTAAATTTGGAGGTTAGCCGAGCTAACCCCCGTTTCGGTATTCACAAAAGGAGGTTAGGCAGTTTGGGGTTAGTTTAACCTCCAAATTAACCTCTGCTATTTTTTGGGGGTAAAGATCTAACCCCCGGAATCGAATAATTCAAAATGGCCGACCTTTCTCACTTCAGATATTTGATGATAAATAGTTAATTAAACATCAATATTGTTGAAATCTCAGACTCAAATAAATAAACACAAAATTATTTTAAGTGTGTAACATCCATTGCAACATTTGAAATACTTTTAACTTCCCGCGCTGTTTTAGGTTAGGTTCGGTACACGGACGTTTGTTTTGTAAACAAGACGTAGCTCAAAATGACTTGGCCAGTAGGCCGAGGCTTTCACTTCAAAATACTAGTATATTTTCGCTGTCAGTCTATCAAAATGTGTTACGGTTTATTCGAGGCATTAGACAGTCTATCTGCACTCTGCAGCCGAATTGTGAAGAGGTTTTGCCAAGAGATTGGCCAAGACCCCAAAGGGATTGGATACACAAAGGCCAAGAGATTGTCTTACGTCGAAGTAGGGTTAGGGTAGCCTAGCCCTAGGCCTGTATCCAGTGGGAGATGCTGGGTGCTAGCCCAATCATCAGAATTGAATAAGGTAAGTGTGAGATTGAATAATCTAATGCCTAGTGCTTGGCCCTAGGCTAGGCCCTAGGCCCTAGTTCGCATAGCCACTACAATCTGGACAAATTATGTAGGCTACTAGCCCTGTGCGCTAGGGCTAGGGCTAGCTAGGCCTAGGCCCATGGGATAAACCATAAACGAGGTTTTTAAAACGCTTTGCTAGGCCTGAGCCTAAGCAGAATGTTCTAAGGTCTAGGCATAGCCATGTGTTACGTACATACCAGCCTACAGGCCTTGTGTCAAGCTAGGGCTAGACTTAGCCTAGATATGGCCTTGTGCCAGCTAGGGCTGGCTAAGGTAGGGTCTTGTGTCAGTCTAGGGCTAGCCTAGGGCCTTGTGTCGGGCTAGGTCTAGCCAGAACTTCTTTGGTTGGGGGCCTGAAAGCATTTATGGGGTTGGGGGGGGGCGCAAAGCGCGTAGCCTATATGTAAGGCTATACAATATGTAAGGCCTACTTGGTATTAAATTTCATTAAACACCAACACGCTTCACGCAACCTCCCCCCTAGCCCCCTACAAAGCATGCGCAAAAAGCCCAACCGAACAAGTACTGGGCTAGCCTAGGACCAAAGCCCTAGGCAGGTTTAACCTCAAAATGTGAAGGTCTAGCCCTACCCAGACTTTTCAAGCTTTTTAAGGTCTAGCCGGTCTAGTATTATAGTATTGCTCTAGTCCTTAGCCTACATAGGCATCCACTAGGTCTTCTAAAACAAAGTTATTATCGTGTTAATTAATTTTGTTTCATTTATTGTAGTTGGAACCGGACGGATCATTGCCCGCAGTTGTCAGCAGATGGCGCGTTGCGTGTTGCCGCTGTCGCCCCAACGGACGTTTCGCTGCTCGTGTCCCGTGATCATAAACGGGTTCCTCGTCTGATTCAGCGCCTAAGTAAGTAGGCCTACGGTAGGACCTAGGTCTACCAGAAGGCCGACTAAGATAGCCTCGGTTATATTTGTATAGGCTATGGCTAGATTGGCATGTTTGTTGAATAGGTGTAGGAGATAGGCTTTTTGTTTTTAGGCCTAAGTTATTAAGAAAAATTGTAGGATCAGTGGAAACAAAGATTCCTGAATATAGACATAGGCCTAGTACGGTAGGCACACTATGCCTACTTATTTAAGACCATTCTTTGGCATCCTGTCGTGTTACACATATTGATAGTACCGGTAGGATTTTAATCGACTATGAATGAGGATTTATGTATCTCTAGATGATTAATTAGTATCGGTCCTTAATAGTTGAATCATGTAGGCTAATAAAGAAGGTACTAAATAAAAACATTTAAAAAATATTTTAAGTACCTACAAGTAGCCTCATCAATAATGTCCCTTGCTGAAATTCTCAGTGGCCTCTCAGCCTGAAAATAAGTTCTTGGAACTGAGTAGGTAGAATGTTATCGGCATAGGCTACATAGTTTAGTCAAACTGTGATATTAGGCCCTACATGAGTTGTTATGTTTTGACTTCTGAATTTTGTGCAAATGAGAATTTTGGGAAATTTCTTAAATTGGTTTAGGCCTCTGCCTACCTAACTACTTATTGTTGGTTTATTTCAGTTTCAAATAGAGCATAAATATTAAATTAAAGCTACAAGTAAAAATAAAAATATTAACCCATTAAAAATTATGTAGGGCCTACTAAAATATTGCTGTTCATAAAATTAAAATATTTGGCCTAGGCCTAAATATATTTACATAGGCCTACACAGGTTGAGAATTATAGAGCAAACCACATGTAGCTTTACATTCAATGTGCACAATAGGTCTACAGTACCGGTAGGTACTATATATTTATGTATCAATAACTATGTCTAGGCCTACTATTGGGAACTACATTTTGGTTTGGTTTGTACATTGTAGCTGAGAGAAATAATTGACATAATTTGTATACTTTTTCAGGTGTGTTGAAACGAATATCCAACTACCGATACCTGTGGCGGCTGTGCCTCTCCCCGTATGCCTACCAGCACCTCATGACGCCGTCGTCAGTGACCTGCGTCTAGCTACTCGAGGGATTGAAGTGTGAAGTCATTAATTGCGCTACCAATTCTATTGGATCTAAGTCAACACTCTCAAATCAGTTTTGTGGTTGTTGGTAACTAATGATACATCTTGGTTGGTAAACATGACAAGCAGAGTCTTTGGTTCAATAATTTCTAAATAAATAACTATAGAAAGTTTATTGCAATATTATTGTTTGCATAAATCTATAAAACTAAAAATGTTCTAGGACAGTCCCTGGACCCCCATTTGCATGTGCCATAGTGGCCAATCATAAACTCTGGAGAAAAATAAATTCTCTTATTATACCATATTATTATATTCTCTGAAAGCCAAATTTGCAGTCTGAAAAAATATGATTTTACATGTGGAAACCTTAAAAAGATGCTAGGGAATTTTGTATTGAGTAATTTGTAGGCACCCTGCTTATATCATAAGCATGTTTTTAATGGACTGTTTTATTCTAGGTTTAGGCTTGAAAATTTTCTAAAACTTGCAACCTGGGCAAGTCAGTAAAATTTTTCCTTGCCCAGAGATCATTCGAAGTTGAAAAATAGATGATATTGTAATTTATTGTATTAAATATTTGATGTTTGATTTATTCCCAGAAAATTTTAAGTCTTCTTCTTTTCATATGACCCCAATCAGCCTACTTGGCCATCCGGGCAACTGAAAAGTATTATTGGTTGCCCGTACCTGCATAGTTAGTTGTCTTGGCGGGCTATCTGGCATCTGGGCATATGAATTTTCTAGCTCTGTAGGTAGTTCAAAACTTTAATAATTTTAAGGTAAAAGAGTAGGCCTGCCATAATTTTCCTTGTGCTTCTTCTTTGCAGATTTATATACTATGTATGAAATAAATAAATAATTTGAACATTTAAATTGTGTTTTACCATATACTTATCTTGTAATTTTACAATCTACCAATTTCCCTACCATTTCCCCCAGGTATACCAGGATTGATGATTACCAATGGTGGCCGTGGTTGGCTTCACAAGTTCATCATGTTATGGGGGAGGGTTCTCTTGACCAGTTGTTGCTTTCAATTTACATCATTAACAACTGGATCTATTATTAAAAAATAAAAAAAATGTGAATTTATTTTTAAATATTTTAATATGGATGCAATCCTAGCTAGGTTATAATACTGATGTGTGTGTGTGTATATATATATACAAAAGAATGGTACAATGAATAATTACATTATTCTGTTTATGTAAAATGTAAATATGCAGAAAAAACTTCTAGGATTGAGACACCCACAAAAAAAGCAGGCCTCTATTTTATTGTATTGTGTGTGTGAATTGTGTATTGTAATTATTGTGTTATAGAAATGGATATTTTGTTAGTTGAATCATTCAAAATACGTTGACACCTTTTTTATTGGCAGTAAAAATATTCAAATAGCGTAAAATACGGCTAACCCTTGGTGGCAGGGAGAAGTAGTGGTGAAAAATCGCTTGCCCCCGCACATTATTTATTATGTTTAATACAATTCAGAAGTTAAAAAATCCATCCCGATCGTGGTCTCCCACATTCCAAAGACTGGTTCGAACCCCGATCGAGATGGATTTTTTAATTTCTGAATGTAACTTTTTATAAATATTAACAATTCCACCTGCGGGAGTGTTTCCCGACTAACCAAAATATATAGAAATATTATTTATAATCAAATTATTATGTATCTCCATGCCAAATTTCATGCTGGCAAGTGGCAACTTACTATCCAGTGCTAGTCACTAATAGTATAATTATTAGGGGTGAGGGTGAAAAAATAGGGGTTGTGGAATGATACTTTTGTTGATTGGATCAAAACACGTTAAGACATGATTTTTATTTGCAACTAAAATATTCAAAATATATTAAATACGACCCAACGCTCATTCTAACGTTAAGGGTTGTAGGGAATACTAGGGGTGTAATATCGCTTGCCTCCCCGTTGATTATTTATTTTTCATATTATTTTTAATGTATCTTCAACCCAAAATTCATGCTAATAACTCACTTCACTAAGCATCTCACTACATAGTTAGTGCTGGAATTACAGGTATCTAGAGAACAATAACATATGCTATTAGGGGTTGGGGTGGAGAAAAACGTGGTTTGTGGAAAGAAGAGTAGTTTAATGTGATTAAAATACATTGACATATTAATTTAAATAAGTAATTTGAAATGTCATAATGTATTTGGTACAAGCTAATACCCATTCCAATTTTAAGGGGTGGTTTAGGGGTTGTTTATTTTGACTTATAGCTTGCCTCTTTGCGGATTATTAATAATCATATTATTTTCTTATACCATGTCAAATTTCATGGTGGTAACTAGAAATGCAATATTCTGATGCTGATACATAAACATTTACACTAATTTTAATGAATCACTAAATTAAATAATATATTAATAAATAATTATGTAAGAAATAAATAATTATTAAGTAATAAAACAATTTATTACACTATTTTACTTAACATTTACACTAACAAAACAAAGATTTGCAATATTATGATAATTTAAATTTCGTGCCAAAACAATCTTTAATTAAACTCTTTTCTATTGGTTGTGTTGAAGCGACAATCTTATTGGCTGAAATTCATGACGTCATCAATTGCGTCATCGTTTGAGCTTAGTTTTTACCTCTGGCTAACCTCCACAGTAAAAATGCGTTTGTGAATACGGAAACAGGGGTTAAAAAAGGAGGTTAAATTTGGAGGTTAGAGTGGAGGTTAAAACGGAGGTTAGATTCTTTACCCCCGAAATTTAACCCCGCTTTGTGAATCCGGGCCCTGGTGGTCCCTGATACTATCACAATATACCTTTAAATTTGAATACACTCCGGCTGGAAAATTGCAACACGCAGAGGCTCTCAGTAGAGTAGAGATAAATGCAATTAATGCGCCTCAGTCAGGAGTAACCACAGATGGAAGAGAGGACCCCCACTATGAACCAATATGGGATGAATATAGGCTACTACATGAGCAACGACGATGCCCTGAATTACGTCCTATTATAGACGAACTTCTACAGAATGACAATTCTAGGACTGATTACGCCCTAAACAATGGCCTGTTGTATAAATAAAAATCCGCACGCCCGAAAAAACGAATCGTTTCACGATGGC
>JAMZAV010009176.1:0-25650 GCA_024449915.1 Sweltsa coloradensis | reverse complement strand
AAAACATTAACCGTAATAACTTAATTCCAAATGTATAACACTAGAAGTTATAAAGCAATTTGTGTAACTCATTCCGTTCTATTTGTGTATATGGCATCACTCTTCATTGCAAGGAGGAAAGAAGAACTGAGCTGTGTTGCCTACTTTTCATTCCGTGCTGCACTCGTGGGAAGGAGACGTAATTCACAAATTTAATTAAATACTACGTGAAATAATTAGCATTTATTATCTTATTTACGTCTCTACTGTGGGTTTTAAATTTTGATATTTCGGTAACATCTGTGAACTGTATAGGTTCAAATAGATTGTTTTTTTACTTATTAGGTAAATTAGGGTTTTACTTTTAAGTGGCCAGTAATGAGTTCGTCCCTTATGGTCTTCTTGCCCTGGGACCCAAGTTTTGAAATAAGCGTTTTGATCAAAACGTCACTTTCATAACGTCACTTGATAACGTCGATTTTTTGTGGTTTGAATGAATTGCTAGTTTTGAATCTTTCTACTGACGTTGTGAGATAAACTTGCTTTGCTGTTCTTCCGTCAGCTATCTCCTCCCGCTAGCCGAACATTGCCGAACTCTGGACCAATCAAATACGAGTATTCTATGCCCGTTCACCCTAAGACCTCAGACAAAGATAGGCCTACTATACATATTACATGTTTTTCTAAAGTCTTTGCATTTCCTTGTTTGTTTATGTTCTCCCGGCGCAGTGCCGAACATAACCTATAAAATACAATCAACATGCATTTGAACAGCAGAAGATCTTATTTCATAAATACACGATTTGAATCTGCAAAACTCAAACGTTTCATAACATAAAAATAACAAAGATGCGTCGTGTAAATAAACTCGCATGCATGCTAAAAGGTAAATAAAACGCGAGTGTCTGAATGTTGACAAGAGCTAGGAGCCAAGGCGGCCCTAGGTCCAAGGCGCTAGGCCTAGCCTATTAATAGGCTTTCGACCTAGGTTGCCCTAATTTGATGTAGGGCCTAGGCCTTACCCTAGTGTGGGGCCATGAAATCAAGATTAATTAGTTTATTATAAATTGAAAATGCCAAATACATCGTAATAGCCTAGCGCCAAAATGCCAAGTCCCAAGTGTTCGAATTTAACCACAGCCTTGTATAAACATGCTTAGGACGCACGAGTATATTATATTGAGAGGGCGTAACGTCAAAAAGCATCATCCCACGCATGTCCCACAAGCTATTTTTTCGTGGGTAGAAAAAGACGTTCTGGGACGTCAAAAAAAAGACGTTTTGATTTCAAAACTATCTTTTTGAGGAAATCGACGTTATCAGACCACGTGACCACTCAAAACGTCCGAAAAATATTCGACGTTTTTTATTCAAAACTTGGGTCCCTGGTCTAGTAGTAACAAGGCGGAGTGGGTGTGTCCCAAAGACGATAATTATACCTAGACTTTCGTTGTCTTTGTTACTATTATTGTTCTAGCTCCTTACTATAGTCAAAAGTGATTCGTAAATTACTCTGCTCCCATGCATTATTAACTCGCTCAAAACAAAACATCCTTTATGTGTTTGGAGCAACAAAGTGATGCTAATTTACTTGTATTTATCACCCACACTCAAAAGTCAGTCTGTCTCTTCGCGTTCTTTTTACTTTCTTCCCACGACCTGTTTGTTGCATAATTACGAAGCTGGCCTCTGATTGGCTGTAGTAGATTGTAGTAACTTTAGTTGCGGTTGTGAGCGGTGGAGCGCTAGTGTAGCTCTCCCCCCCCCCCCTCGACTCACCAGAGTTACCTGTCCAACCGGTATCGTCTACCTGGCTTTTATTGTAGTCAGTGATGCAGGCTAGAGCGCATGGATATTATTCTACCTAACAAGTTTTTAGTGAGAAGAAATAGTGTTGTGGTTAAATAAATAGTGAAAATGTGTTTTTAAAGTGTGTATTAATTGTGGTGAATCATGAAGGAGAAGTTGAACTATCGCAAACAGGCGCTGTTTCACATTACAAAGGTGAGTGGGTGGCGATTGTGTTTTGTTTTTCGATCGGTCGAGATTTCGCATCTCAAAATGGCGGGCGCGTTATTATACTCGTGGCCGTGACGGCCATTATCATCGGCGGTCAGAATTTAGTCTCAGAGAATTGCGTTTAGTGACGGAAATCTGTGTTTTAAAGTTTGGGCTTTTGTGTTTTCGTCTGTTTTGTTCGCGTGTTGCCACCTGAAAGAAAGGGAAGAGATGCTACTCGTAAACAAATCAGTGCAAGTGCAACAGTGCAATGAGGGGCACTGGCCACGCTACCTGCAGGGAACCCAATTGGATACACAAAGATGGAACTGCACTCACAATGGCCCAGACAGATGTTACCGCATATTGAGTTACCCCCAATTGTTATGTGAATATTGTTACCTCATTATTAACTTTCGAAATTTTATTTAGTTAGCCACGCGCTATCGTTTTGTTGTATGAATATACTATGTACTCTGCGTACAGAATTTTAGTCAACAGTTTCAATGTCCAATTATTTTTTTTTCTAATATATTTACATTAGGCCTACCTGATATATAAAGTTTCAAGTTACATATTTTTCACTGCAACACGGTGCACTATGTAAATAATACACAATGTATTTCTAATTTGTATATAAGTATTATTCTCAAACTGATTTAATAAATACTTATACGAAGATACCGGTGTAAACTAACAATACAAACTTAAAACTATTTCAATCCACATAATAATAAAGAATTTAAAGTTGCGTGTGTAGTGGAAGAATTACGAAACAATAGTATTCTGTCAGATCTAGACGAAAGTCTATTGTTTCCCAGCAAGCACACGACTGTGTAAAATGTGTGTAAAATGTACGTATAACGCACGTGTAGTGTGGGATTTGTGTGGTGTGTGGGCAAATCATTTTTAGTAGTGTGTTTTTCCCTGTGGGCAACGTACGTACTTCTGTGCCAATGTTAGTGGTTGCTCGTACGTACCCTACCCACACCGCGCCCCCACCACACAAAATGTACGTATTTTACTAGTTTATGTACGTGTGGTTGCCTGTGTGGGCAACGCATGTATGGTCTCGCTACGGTAAGTGTGTAATTCGGAGCAACCGTACCCCCACCGCGCCCACACCGCAAAAAAAGTGTGTGTATTTTACTTATTTCTGTACGTGTGTTTCCCGTGTGGGGAACGTACGTCGAGTCGAGCTTCGATTTGTGTTAGTCGTACGTACCTACCCCGCACCGCGCCCCTACGGTCAAAACTGTCTGTATTTCAAATTTTTGCGAGTGTCGTTTATGCGAGAAACATGCAATAAAATATTTTAATGTAGGCAAGTCCTGCTTAATATAAAAAATGTTATTATGCCTAATAGTTACAACTACTTGATTCCTTATTTTAGCATTATACTTGTGTTCATATTATGTTAGGTAACATGGACTACAAGTGAAAACAGTTATTATAATGATCCAATTTCATAATATTTCTTAAAAACTTCGAATTTGAATTTATTAGCTAAACCAACTAATTTTTCAATGCTAAGAAAAACATCAAGACGAAAATAAAATAAAAATTAACAATAATTTTTGCTTGTCGATATGGTATACATAAATCCATCGTGACTTTGCACACCATATTTAATACTTATGTTGGAATTTTAATGATTGGATGGATGCACAAATACGTCATTAAACATCAAATTCTACTGCAAGCATTTTTATTGTTATATGTTTTCCAACACTTTTATAACCGTTCTTATTTACTGTAGAATAAACCTAATTGTATATTCGAAAAACGTATATTAGGATTGGCAAAACACGAGCGCGCCTAGTCCAACATTAGGCTAGTTTAACTCCCTCATTTATCAGGGTTTACCGTGGCCCAACGGTCTAGTGGCTGGCTTTCAGATTCCAGGTTGAAGGAGCGAGGCATGGACGAGGTTTAAATACACAAGACGGAGTAAAATTGTTACCTAATGTAAGTTTCCAAAACGATTAACATGATAAAAAAGCATATGAACTGCCACTGAACTTGACTTGCAGTAATAATTTCATTTCTTATATTTTTTGTAATATTATTTATTGGCATAGCTGCTTCCTATGATTACCTTTTAGATTCTCTACCAGATGGAGGCTAGCGACCTAGTTCCTGCAGGGGAAGCCAGTGCATGCGAAATAATTACTGGGGGTCGTAAACGTGTTTTCCCGTGTGGGTAAGGGTGGGCGGAGTGTGACTCCTAGTGCCGTAAACGTGGGGTTTCCCTGGGGTAAGGGTGGGCGAATTTTTACTGAGTGCCTATACGTGTTTTCCTGTGGGGTAAAAGGGGCATCCCCAGTATTTTATACCATGCTAAAATTAACGTGCAGAGAACGTGGGGTAATACATGCGGGCAGAAGTGACACTTTTCTGCGGGAAAAGTATGGGGCAATACATACATAAAACGTACGTACGTGTACGTGCGTTTTACGTGCGGGCGCGATGAACTGTTTTTTGCTGGGTTGTGTATTTATATTTTATTGCTAGGGCTATTCCACTTGCATTTTCGCCGTCAACTACGAGCGCATGAATACTACGTTTTCCTTATTATTTTTAATTTAAAATTATGTCTATGTCAGTAGGAATTGCCTATTTGCGAATCACGACCTCAGATATTCGAACCTACATTTATTCAACCTATCCCATTAGTTACTAAAGTAGATAGTTATTATAGTCTTATAATAAAATCGCAATCTTAGAACGCTTATTAATAATCATCCCCGAAGTTACCAGCCATGCGTGAAATTATTTGATTATTCGTGGATCGCTCGATGTACGCGTTTTCATGTAGCGTACGGGTAAGAAGACAACGGTGCAATTGTTAACTGATACCACTGTGTTTTTAGTAAAGTTCTTGACCGCTTGCCTTATAAAAATCCCCTGGGGCCCTGACAAGTCGGTGTCTTCCACAGTGCCGCTTCCCGTAAGGCCATCAACCTTTTTTTTCCCCCTATGCCATCATTTCTACCTGTCGATAAAGACCATGTTACAGGAAGCGTTGATGGCCTAAGGGGAATGATTTATTCCCTTTGGCCAACACCCTGCATTTCATTATGGAAAATACAAAGAAGGTTTGTTGGCCTTGGGGTAATAGATTTATTCCCGTTAGGCCAACAGCGTAATTGCATCGTTTACGGTAAGGAGCGGGGTGCATATACGCTGTTGGCCTAACGGGAATAAATCAATTGCCCCAACGCAACAACGCCCCGCTCCTTATCGTAAACGATGCATATATGCTGTTGGCCAAACGGGAATAAATCAATTACCCCAACGCCAACAACGCCGCGGTCCTTACCGTAAACGATGCATATACGCTGTTGGCCTAACGGGAATAAATCAATTACCCTAACGCCAACAAATCTTCTTTGTATGTTTCGATAATGAAAGCAGGGTGTTGGCCTAAGGGGAATAAATCAAGTGTAACATGGTCTTTATCGACAGGTAGTAATGATGGCATAGGGGGAAAAAAAGGTTGATGGCCTTCGGGAAGCGGCACTGTGGGACGGCTCGACAAGTCAGGCGGAATAAGTGATGCTTCTTTGTCCCCCTTTTAGGAAGATTCTAAAGAAATCGCGGGTTACAAGTGCTTCATAATGCCATTGATTTCGTTAAATAATCAGTTTTTCAAAAGAAACACACTTTACAAGTGGTTTTACATTCTATTCCTTTTGACGAATGATCTTCCTTTGTAAAATAGTTTGGGCCAAACCATCAGGTCAAGAACTCTACACGGAGTTGTTATTATCAACATGTCGCAGGTGGCCGGCGTCAACACAGACATATGCTACCCTACCGAGGGGGGCTGAGATAATGATAAGTGTCGCACCTGGCGCTAGATTCTATAGAGGTTCTCTTGACAAGTGCATACATATCCGGTTCTTAGACCTGCGAGGGGCTTGGATTTCTCAAGGCACTGGTTACCACCAGACATGAATGCAATGTTGTTTTGTTTGAATATAAGTCATATCGGCACTTCTTTAATCAAGGGCATATAATAACAATATAATGTCAATTAGTTTGTTTAGTGATAATGGTATGAATAATGTAATAAACATAAGCCTATTGTTATTAAACCTGAAACAACAAGTAAAACCACAGGTGAAACAAATGACCAAGGTCACAAACACACTAAAATACTAATTATCGAGGCGTCAGTAGGTCCTAGGCCTCTGTTTGAGGAAGAGCCAGAAAGTTTGACTTGAAAAATTACGTTTTTGAGTATGTTTGTGACACTGATCATTTGTTTGACATTGTCAGAGTTTAAAATTAATTATTCTATTCACTTCTCTTCTCATTTGCTTTTTCACTCTTTTACTCATGCACTTTTTTAATTTTAAAAAATGCTTTTACTTAATCCTAGTTAATGTCTTGGGAAGAGCTTATTGTCCCATAAATTTGTTGGTGCACTTAGTCGTCGGTCTGGTTACATTGCACGTGCACTCTGCCTGGGGCGCAGCCTCCTCTTGCAGACAGATAGACAGACGGACAGTATCTGGTTTAGCAACATGGAGGCGCAACATCACCTCGAATCAACCCATTCTTGTGAAACGTTTACTTTTCTTTTGTTCTGATTTGAATAATCTCGCTCGATCTCGTGAATCACGCGACCGTGATGGTGTAAGATGAGTAGACTGGGCACAAAGAGGACGACGTTTATAGGCCTAAGTTATCTCTAGTATAGGATCGATCACTCGTGCGTATAGCTGCTAGGACGTGGAGACTTCGATGCGCGGTGCTCGGGAAACACACTTGGTTGCTCGCCTACAGGGTTGGCTTGGTCGGCTTTGAATAATCTCGCTCGATCTCGTGAATCACGCGACCATGATGAGGTAAGATGAGTAGACTGAGAACAAAGAGGACGACGTTCATAGACCTAAGTTTATCTCTAGGAGGATCGGTCACGACGTTGGAGACTTCGATGCGCGGTGCTCGGGAAACACACTTGGTTGCTCGCCTACAGGGTTGGCTTGGTCGGCTTTGAATAATCTCGCTCGATCTCGTGAATCACGCGACCATGATGGGGTAAGATGAGTAGACTGGGCACAAAGAGGACGACGTTTATAGGCCTAAGTTTATCTCTAGTGGGATCGGTCACTCGCTGCTAGGACGTGGAGACTTCGATGCGCGGTGCGCTGGAAACACACTTGGTTGCTCGCCTACAGGGTTGGCTTGGTCTGCTTTGAATAATCTCGCTCGATCTCGTGAATCACGCGACCTGATGGGGTAAGATGAGTAGACTGGGCACAAAGAGGACGACGTTTATAGGCCTAAGTTTATCTCTAGTAGGATCGGTCACTCGTGCGTATAGCTGCTAGGACGTGGAGACTTCGATGCGCGGTGCTCGGGAAACACACTTGGTTGCTCGCCTACAGGGTTGGCTTGGTCGGCTTTGAATAATCTCGCTCGATCTCGTGAATCATGCGACCTTGATGGGGTAAGATGAGTAGACTGGGCACAAAGAGGACGACGTTTATAGGCCTAAGTGGTCACTCGTGCGTATAGCTGCTAGGACGTGGAGACTTCGATGCGCGGTGCTCGGGAAACACACTTGGTTGCTCGCCTACAGGGTTGGCTTGGTCGGCATCTAATGTCGCTTCTGAAAATCAGTTATGTGACTGAGTGGGTAGGCCTAGCCTAGACTCTAAATACTAATTTATTTATTTTCCGTCAAGTCAAGTGGTAATGAGAGCTACGATCATGACAAAGATGCACACATTATGTTGTTGCGGGATTCGAACCCGTATCTTTCTCCCCCATGCTTAGTCCTAATCGTCAGAGCCTCCGCGAAACCTCCAGCCTGACCACATCCTCTTTCCGGGGGGACCGAAAAGTCTGCCCTACACAGAATTCAACTTGACCAGTAGATAAGTAGTATCAAACTTGGGCAACCGTGCTTATTTACCTTAGGCTCCTACTAACTCTTCAGTTGATTTGTTTGTGGGTAAGCCCAGTATTATTCCTTGGAATCTAAACAATAGTGTTCCTGCTTGAACTTTGGCGCTAGATCAATGTTCTAATAGAGATCTAGGTCAGTGATATCGGGGAACTTGTTGAATTGAACTAATTTTTATTCACCCGGTCAATATACGACGATAAAACCTCCCTCTGCAGCATTGAAAACATCATTTTTGAACGGTCCATTCAGAAGTAAGGGAGGGCAGCGCCATATTATACATTTTGATGTTTGATCGGTTATTTGCTTATTCTGCCCCGAGTCCTCAACGTGTTTTTTGTACCTCGAACGTTTGATCTCGATGCTCAATGAATCCGTTGAACCAATGAAGATACCGTGATATTCTGTGTTTTTCTTCTTCCTAACCAGCTCGTCTTAGTTCAAGTTGGGTTTACGTTTATAGTAGGCTACAAACTCTGATCAGCTCTGCTCTCGTCTCGTCGTGGACTCTGTTCACGACGTCTTCGCCTTCCTCGTTACCCTTCTTAGGAGGTGAAGTGGGTTTCTCCTCGTCCTCGTGATCTGCGGTCGGGCTTCGTGACGTGATTCATCTACACTCTACTCTACAACCATCACCGACAACATCCTCAACCGCCAATACCTTCAGACACTTTAATGAAACGACGCCGCCCTGCGTCAGCAGTTAGGTAGTCATATTTAAAGTAATTGTTAGTCATACCGATGTGGTCATAGACGGTGACTAAATGGACGGTTGATACTGGCCATTCATGTTTCTCCTTTCCCCTAAATTGTGCGAATGTATAATTTAAAATATTCAGGCCCTAAGCCAAACTTTGTTTGTCATATATCCTTGACGGAAACCTCAACACCCAACCACCATCTTTTAGTTTGGGCTTTAATTATGTTTTGCTAATATCAAATTACGATATACCTGAACACGAAGCACACCCAATAAAAAACACCATCCTCGCCTCGGGAACCTTATAGTTTCCAAAACGTGTGATAGAAAAGTGCGTTCAATAAAAACAAGTCAGGGGTTCCGGGTTACTGTAAACTGTTGTTATCTTTAGGAAAGTTTTAACAATTAGTGGTATTGATTTGATTGCACATTAAGTTTGATGACTTCTTAAGCTGAGACTATAATGTGTGTGGCCTAATCTCTGAACAGTGGATCAAGGAGAGCTGATCAACACTAACAAGTGTTTGTTTTGTCAACAGGTGTTATGGCATCTCGACATCTTCCGAAGAAGCTTCCGAGAGCTGAGTGGCCACGCATGTATGGCCGAGTCCTGCATCTTCTGCGCCCTCAAGGTAAGATGTGGTGCTGTCTGTCTGTCTGTCTGTCTGTCTGTCTGTCTGTCTGTCTGTCTGTCTGTCTGATTGGCTAGTCTAACTGTCTGTCCGCATATCTGTATATTATGTATGTCTGTCTATCCATGCCTGATTTGCGAAGAACAAAGTTGTCCATTCATTTACGTCATAAGAACTCTATAATAACTAATTCAGCTCGTTGACACCTTACAATCTCTTCCACGACAGCCTAACAGATTACCATTAATTTAACTTGCGTATAACTTGTATGCTCCACCACATTTGGTGCTATTGTCGTAAATCATCTGAGCACAACTCCAAATCAGTTCGGTATTGACACCGACACTTTCAATATTTCTTACGGGCATAACAAACTATCATCATTCACGTCTGCCTTATTTGACCAGCTCTTGTGACTGAGTCATCTGCCTTCTAGAATCTAGATGCAAGTGTGGGTAGCAAGTCTAGACCCTCCATTCAAGGGCCATCCTCACCGCATTTTTTTTTTTTTTTCTTCTTTCTTTCTTTTTTCTCTTTCTTTTCTTTTTTTTTTTTTCTTTGTCTTTTTCTTTCTTTTTTCCTTTTCCCCCCCTTTCTTTTCTTTTCTTTTCATTCTACACCCTTTTTTATATTTGATTCATTCATTAAATGCATATAATATATTTTTTTTATTTGTTACCAAAATTGTTGTGTTTAAATGCATAGTTGTAATGCTACTATTTCAAATATTTTCGAAAATGTAGTTTATTGTTGTTTCTGCATCTATGTAATTAGATTTATTTAAGTTGTCCTCCTTTGCAAATCAGTTTTTTATAACTGAATAGGATAGACGTTAAATAAATAAATAAATAAATAAATAAATAAAAATAAAAAAGTAATATTATTCAGTGCTAACTGCAGCTAATAAGAAATAATTAGGCCTATAGAGTGCCTGGTGTCAAATGAAAGTGAAACATTAATGTTTATATTTAGATTGTTTACAAAAGCCCATTGAAATTTCTCTTTGGATTATATAGTCAAAATTGTAAAATACAATTTAACGAATATCTAAAAGAAGTAAACAAAATATTGTAAATTATCACAGTTACCAGATGTGTACGTAACATCGTACGATTACAATTCGTGTAAAAGCAAATTCAACATATAAATAATGGCTTGAGGTAAATTAATTGAGTCGTTGGTTTTCTTGTGGTGTTTTCTCGAGATTGGCTCTATAATGTCCCCCACTTCCTGCATGTTTCGCTCTTGTGACTCCTAGACGACAACAATGCGTGTTCGAACCAGGCCAGGGCTCTGATTGGTCGAGCAGACAATGCACGCCCTGCTCGAGGCTAGCGCGGCCCGAGCGCAGATCGTGGGAGGATTCTCTTATATCATTCTCAGTCCCAAACAAGAGAAGAGGCCAATTAATAACACTTCTCGTTTATATTCCAAGGTTGATGTTTTGAGTTTGAGTGACTGGCTCAAGTTTATAGCTCGTTGAACCACAGATGCAAATGTGGTGTTTGCCTACTAAATTATGAGAATTATAGTGGAAGCTCACACGTGACGTCACCGGCAATCACGATTGAATGGTTATCAGTCGAAAAGCAGATGTTGAGATTAAAAATTGTATTCCTTTGTAAGCTGCTCTACGGACACTGCTATGTGGGGCCTACCACATATGAAAGCTTCAAATAAAAATAATAAACAAATAGGCCAAAATGATTTGATACATCATAGAGACTATTCGCATTACCGGCCGAAGAAAACTTAGGGGAAACTTTCAATCAGGATTGCCGGTGGCGAGATCTGAACTCGTGACCTCTCAACTCAGCGTTACGCATGAGCCACCACTATCGGTGTGAATACATGTGTATTCTCCTGGTGCTTCGTGAGGAGTAGGCCACGTGCCGTGACCGGATAGCTTCGTCATCATCATAGGCGCGATAAACGCATATGTAGGTATTGATAATGTGTGCAGCCGGTGTGCAAGAGTTGGCCCACCATCCAATCAGATCACTCTGAACAATTGATCTCTAGAAGGCGTTGAGTGGGTTTCTTTGCAAAACAAAACAAGTCTTAACAATGGTCGGTGTGACGCAAGATGGCGCGCATCACGAGTCACGGGGCGATCGAGCGCGAAGCTCAGGAGGGCGGTGGAAGATGAGTTACTGTTGCTGCAAGGCGGTGGAAGATGAGTTACTGTTGCTGCAAGGCGGTGGCTGGGACACGCGCGACATAGGTCATAAAACTAACACTATTTCACTTCTCTGACTTATGATAATTTAATGTCAAAATAAATTTATAATTTGTTCAGTAATTAAAAACCAAAATGCTGTAAAAATATTTATTACGCAGCATTTTGGTTTGTATTAGCAAAAAACACAATGCAAATTTTACATAAAAAAAGTTAAAAAGATTCATCACAATTTACAATCATTATATCACCCCTCATAGCCCATCGCCCAAATTATTTAATTCATCACAAAAAGAAAACTTTTAATTTTAAAAATTCGTTGTCGTTAGTTTATTTTGAGACAACCCTATCTTATAGCTGTTGGCTTTTAGGACATACAGAAAACCATCAGTCAGAATTGATGGCTGCAGTACTCGAACCGATAACCTCCCTTATTAAGTTATTACAGTTTAGGAAATGTGTTTTGTAAATTTTATTGATGGATTGTGTTGTGACAGAAAATGTAGTGTGGACAAACAACTTATTAGATGCTGACTTTCAAAAACTAGATTTCAAGTACTTCTCAAGAGGCCATAAGTAATTGCTACACATGTCTTTGTCCGAGCGTTGGGTTCCCACACATGAATGGGGCTAGGTTCTAAGTAGCTGTACTTACGCCCTTGTTGCCCTGTACGTAGACAAACTGTCCTCCGAACCTTATAATATGTCACCATACAAACCGTGGCCTAGTTACCTAGTAGCACCTTCAACAGCCTTCTGCCCATGTTTGATATTAGGACGCATAACTAATTAAATTAGTGACCTATTGTTTTGAGTTGTTCTTAAAATGGTGTTCGATTAATGAGTAATGAATAATGATTGCAAGTTATTGGTGCCAACTTGGTCAGATGTGGTAAATATAGGTAGGTAGGAAGATAAGATGTATAGATCGAAGGAAGTAAATGCAATGGCTTGGGCAGTAAAGTGGTTGGGCAGCCTCGATAGGAGTGTTTTGCGATATACGGACTATTCCTATGCGAGCAGGTCTCAAATATGTTGCATTTACGCCCTAATTTTGATTTTTGGCACTAATACAACGATGAAGACTTTTCAGAATACCTCAATACTTATAATTTATTGTACATTTTATAAATCACGAGTGATTAAAAGTCTTAAGTTATTATTATAAATCCATTACTTACACGGGATTCGAACTCAAGTACTTCTCAATCGACTCAACCGGATTTAGAACCCATTCTAAAGCAGTGTTACCAACACAAACCTCAAACCGAGCCAGCAACTTTGAATAAAGCCATGTTTCACCAAGTCTAATCGTGTATTTTTATTCACGGCCGAAATAAATTCTAATTACGGTAATTACTGCACTCGCACACATGCGTAGTTTTCTGCGGCCGTGTACTGTGTACAGTTTGTTAATGAGTTGAAACTAGTGTTGCTAACATGTTTAGTAATGTTGCTTTATTGCCCTTGCGTTTGTAATACTGATGTGGCATAGCGTTAGTGTTCGCGTGCAGTATCAACAGCCTTAGAGGTAATATTATAAAAAGTACTTTCTTGCAAACCTATTGGAATTAATATATATACTACCCCTTCCACCGCCTGTTAATGCGCCCAGTTGATTGTTGTAATGAAATTCGCCATTATCTGCCACTGAAGCGCTCATAGCGCCTAGTCTACCTCCGAACGCAATGTTTTTTCACCTTGTCACCATTTTTTGGGCGAATCTAAGAATTTCATTCTTAATTCTCATATAATCTGGTTAACTGATTTGTTTTGGTTATCATTTACGCATTTTAAGTATTTAAGTAGGCCTACACTATAGCTATAGAGCGCTCTAGTGGCCGATTATGGCGAATCACAGAACAACAATCACACATGTGTTCATGGACAGACAGTCGTAAATCTACGATGCAGTGGAAATTGGAAAATAACTTGTGAGTAATAGTCTAGTATAAAACGTAAAGCGGCTACGCTGTGCATTGTGCATTATCTTGATCGTAGCACAGCTGGTTTGTTTCGCCATGAGTTTACTAAAGTGATGGCTATTGTGACGTCACTAACATTGTTCTACCGGCGGCTGAAACGCTTTACATCTGTTGATAACAAACCTCTCTGTGTAGCAAGCTGCATGTTGAGCAAGTGAAGGTAACGGGCCGTGCGTTTATGGGGTTATTCTATGTTAATTAGTTTGCTGGAGTAGATTTACTTTACAACTCTGATTTGGGAGTATATTGCTGTGATGGTTTACAGCAACAATTAAGATAAATAATATAATGAAAAACAAAAGTGCTTACGGCAGTCTTTAAATTAAAGTCCTTCACTATGAAAATCAGTCAAGGCGTGAGTGGGTAGACTCTAAACAAGAATTAATTTTCTTCTCCATTTTGAAATTTACTCTTCAAAAGAGAATTTTTTCACTGTGAAATTGTAATTATGTCGGTCATTAGTTATTAGCACTATGTATTGTAATTTTTTCGAACGTAGTGCCATGTATAATAATATAACATAAATGATATTATTTCCTGGGTTTAATAATTGGGTGGGAATGTCTTTAGATTTTTGTATAGGATTTAAATCCAGCATTCGTATTTCATTTTCAATGAAGAAAACCTTCTCTCGAACTGGCGACTCCTTTTGACTCTAATTGAGTGTAAGTTTTGATCCACCTGTGTCGTCTTGAAATATAATATTTCGTAGTTCTGTCTGTCTGGTGGGCCGACTACGCGAGTGATGGTATAGATATCACCACGCCCTACAGTGCAGGTTATAACATATTCACCAACTCTAATAATAGCAACAGCCTCCTCTTCGTTATCGAGGTAGCTAATCCGAGAGTACCGCGTACCAATGTACCGTACTACCATTGAGTATATAACCATCCTTAGCTAGAGACTTGACGCCATGTTAAATATTGTACCAACAATTTGTGTCTCACTCATCGAGTTCAACTCTGCACTGCTACGAGCGCTACGAGCGCCACTAAGAGTTCGCGAGCTCGTGGCCACGCATGAAGTTAGATAAGTGCACCATCAGAGGTCGCCCCACAATTTCAACGACGCATCCCCCACTCGACGGTCCGATCGTAACTACGTAGATGCGCCCCACGTCCGTGAAGTGTGTCTACTCCACGAATATCTCGCCAAAATAATTGCGCGCCTATTTAAAAATATTACATTGCGGCACAAATAAAGTTCGTTGGCCATTGTAGAATGATTGTAGATATTACCAAAGCAGACTTGCCGAAATAGTTGTATCAATGGAAATCTTACAATCCTATAGACGCAATAGTATAATACAGTAATTTTTATTGTTGTTAAATTGAAGTTTCATTACGCTCATTCCATTCATATGTTTTGTTTATTATTAAATTATTATTTATCCTTTTTGAAAACGGACGGGTGTCCCAAAGTGCAATACAATAAAGTGTTAGAATAGAATCTTAATAAAAACATGTTTTTTTAGGCGCGGAAGTGGGGGGTTACTTTAGCAACAACATAAAATACATACATGCTAAACCAAATTGTATTTCTACGATGTCACTTCTAAATGGGTAGGCGATAAATAAATAAATTTCACTATCTACAACAAATCCGCCGATATATAGTTAATTCCATTACGCAGAAAAAAATAGTATGCAAGCTTGGCTGCACAAAATGGCAGCACAGTGCAGGCAAAGATTGTCCTCTTTTGTAAATCAAGTTTTTTTAACGGCTATGGATAGCGTTAAAATAAATAAAAAATAAATTTTAGTCGTGCTGTGTGTAAATTTATCTGGAAGCTGCTCAACATACAGGATAATAAATAAAAGTTAATTAAAAGATCATAGACATCGTTTGCGTCGTTGTAACTTGTTAGCAAGTGCATTACTTTGTGCTTTAAAATATTTTTAGGATTACTCTAATGCAATGTGTACCTGTTCTCAAACTATCATTAGCTAGATTGTTTATAATATGCCACACGAACGCAACAAACATGCAAAAAACAAATTAATGGATAATTTAGCTATTGTGTACATCAGGGTCCAGGAGAATGTACGAGCACCTTGCTATTTGAGTTTAAAATGTTACAATACCAAATACTTGTTTGGGTATTTTCTTCTCGTTGTGCTTCGAAGCAATCAAGAACATATTTCTATTTTAACATATTATTATGCAGAGATTACAAGTCAACAATCAATCATTCTAGGAATCATTGTGGACAATGAAACACGTTTTTGTAGATTTGATATTGTGAAAATTTACAATTACAGCTTAATCTGTTTTGTAGTTCGGCCGTATGGGACTGAACAGACGAGCATATTTTTACAAACCGACAAATTAATACCGAGGAAGATGTAGGAATGTTCGATTTTGTGCTTGGGAGCGTTGAGTGAATGTGTGCATGTCTAGCCCTTATTCTCAGAAAAACACTAATCTTGCCTCTGCGAAGAAGAGAATGAATTCCTTTTACCTGCGGACCATTAAAAACATGCATTGTCTAGTCTTATATACTCAAATGTCTAGTATATAGGTGTCGACACGTGTCTTGCAGCGTAGAGTTGTGGATGGGGGGGGGGGGAGGCGTTCAATTGTGTACGTCACTGTCCATGTATAACGCAAGAATAGACTAACTAGAATTCGGAGTTGTAACTATAGTGACACTGAATTAACTGAAACAGAGTCACTGTTGCCAATGTTTGCAAACCCATCGAAACAGTGAACACCTCTCTCACAGTCACCTCTCTCGAAGAATTTGTGGGTTCGGAAAAAAGATTTCGATTTTCATAAAAAGAAAAATTGCACCACCACAATGCCTATTCTTATGCTTTTATTCCACACAGAGATGTATTTAAACCTTACTAAGTCAAAATCTTTCTTCCTAGCATCGAAGCAGTTTCGTTATTAGCTGGGTAATCCGGATTATTTGCGATTTACAGTTCAAACCAAAACACTGTATAAGCACTATCATTCTAGCCAACATTACTCGCATGAGATGCACATAGTTACATTTTAAAGTTACTGTTCAATCTATTTTATACGCCCACCGGCCCTCGGTACACACACGCGATAAAACGTCGACTTCATTCTGACAATCGTAGCAATCGTGATCTATTTGCATCGATGTATTTCTATAATGGTATTCTTCGTCATATGGTTAATTATGGCGTTCGTTAGAAACAATAATATACAGACGGTAATTTTTATGGTTCGATTTCTTCTTGAAAAGCATTTACATAAGCCTTTTGTAATATAACCGTATATACTACTAATAATAATATATTTAAAAAATGTATACATACATTCTTCCCAGATCAACTAAAACAATGCGAAAAACGAAATCCTTTAATGTAAGTCACACCATTTCCAGGTTGCGTAAGTTTGTGTATTAAAGTATCTTACTAAAAGTTAGTTATTGGAAATTCGCTAAAAAAACAGGGTTGGTTTGGGCGATGATTTTTATTAATGTAAAAATAATAAAACTTCTAAATTTACACCAAGTTTTAAAATAATAGATTTTACGACTTTGACTTGTTAATAAGTAGATAATGACATATCCGTGATTTTCTTTGCTGAATAACAAAATATTGATAATCTGAGACTGAAGGGCAAAAAAATATTACAAAAGTTGTCGCGTCGATCGACTAACTGTCGCACTAGTTAGAAATAGTTTTTTAGTTTATACGAGGATGTGGGGAGAAAGTCCCATGCTGGTCAGAACAAGGCTACGAGAAAGGGAAGGAAAAAGGGCGTTCTCACATAGCGTCTTCGACCCCTGGTTTGGTTTGAACCAAAATGTCAAGTACGTTAACAAACAAACGAAATGAAAATTAATGACATTGTTCATTGATTTGCATTTAGCCTATTGGATAATTATTATATACGTGGGCTTTGTTGTTTGTCCGGGGTTTAAAAAAAAAAGGAAATTTCCTTCCCTCTTTACCCATATCTATAGTGCGTTACTCGCGCGTAGAACACATTTGTTCTCTTCGAGATCGGAGTTCTTTTGTATGTCAGCTAATTGAATTCTATACAATTCAGATACCGAGGAGCAACAAGCCCGAGATGAGAATAAGATTCGCCTAAGATGTTCATGAAAATATTTAATTCATAAATTAAGAAATAAGTTTATCCAATACAATCATTAAACTCTTGAAATCATTATTAAAATCCAAAATCAAAATGCTATACAAAAATGGATATTTTTTGTAGTTTTATCACTTTGAATGAAAAAAATCGGACAGCATTACGTTTTTAAGTATTGTATTTACATTATCTTCGTATCATAGCCAAAATACCTACTTAAAAACCGTAAATAAAGGCCAAGTTTTTTCGTTCAAAGTGGATAAAACTCAAAAAAAATTATCCAATTTTGTAATTGCATTTATTTGATTTTAATAATGATTTCACGGTTAATATTCTATTTATCATTTTATTAAACTAAATCTTTTTATGACATCCTAGTCTAATCCTATGGTCAATCATCGGGCGTGTTGCTCCTCGGAATTTCTGACTTGTAGAGTGGCCGGCACAACAGTGTGCAAAAGGGGGTCTTTCCGAAACCTGGTGAAAGGACAAAACAACAAAATAATATAATTCCTTGAATTGTGCTGACGATCGTTGAATCTCGGCGAAGAATGTCCCCCCCCCACAATTTACTGATGATTATAGCTCGTTACAACCAGGGTGTTTAACGTGGGAATGGCAGAGGTATTTACTTGGAAAGCTTTCTAGCCGTAAATGCGCCACCAAAGCGGACTATTTGTGGTAATTTTTACCAAGCTCGTGAAAAAGACAATTATTTTAATATGATAATATGTGATCTGATCGCGCAATGTGTGTAGCTCTTTTGTAACAACTGTCAATATGATTCCTTGGTGGATTTAGGATTTAAATGGATTGCATACGTTAAAAACATCGTTGTTTTTTGGTGTGAGCGTGTGGATTTTTAAAATAATGTAAGTAACTGTTAAAAAAATTTAAAATAAGTTTAAAAACATAAAAAAGATCTCGTGATTTTTTCTGGCTCGTGTAGCTGAGTTTGAAGGTGGACTTTTCTATTTGTGAATATCCTTGTACGATTAGCAGAGCCATGCTCTGGGACAGATTCTACCCCGGGCCAGAAGGGGTAAAGAAATTGGTAAATCACAATGCAAAATACTCGCGCAGGGAAGCAGAGCATTGAAAATATCTTACTTGAATATGAAAAAGATTCCTTCCTTCGAATGACAAACAAACAAAACATAAAAAATCCGTCTCATACATTGTAATTCGATACATCATTATAAAGAAATACCACTCAACGCCCACTCAAATGCGCGCTCACTCGGGTGTGATGATTTACTGCAGAAAACGGTTGATTTGATATACAGTATGGAAATTGCATAAAAACTTTGTACATGCATTAAATAATTCCGGAGTGACCAAAAATCAGAAATTACGGAGCTTTCACGAATTTTAATCAAAACAAGCGAATTTAATTTAGGAATCGCGTAATGTATCTCATGGACAAATGATTCTTATCAACGCTAGTGAGAAATATGATAACAAGTTGTTAACCGTTACCGAAAAAAACATTGAAAACTAGAAAGGCCTAAAAAACATTTTTAATGTAAAATTACACATAGATGTGGATAGTGACTCTGTCGTCAATATGACGAATGAAAGGATTAATTTGAACTGTGAAATACATAGTTTCACTGGATTTAGTTTATTTGCGCAATATTGTAACAAATCAGGTTTTGTTATTGTAACAATGAATGTTTCATTTCTGCCCTCGGCTCTTGCCCAGGTTCGATGCTAACACGCTATTTGATGAGGTTTTTTTTTAAAATATCCTTAACAATGTTGTGTTTTAGCTGCTTTATGGAAAGACGGACTCTGGTTCATTGCCAAATTAGATGTGTACTTTATAAAAAATATTACCTCCTGTATAAACTTCCTCCTAATATACTTCCTTATAAGGATACACCATATACTACAATAATAGCATTTAGCCTCAAAACAACTTCATAATAAATAGTTATAATGACAGTTTAGACAAACAACACTTTTAGAAATTTCAAATTAAAAATAGATAAGTTTTATGTTATTTTATATTGTTTATTTTTTTGCTTATGTTACGATGCTCATAGGCATGCTTTTGAAATCCAAATGTAATTTTAACAGCTGCAAATAAACTAAAATACAATACAATTACAATACAATTATAATATGATAATATCTATCATTATATGTTACACTAGAAAAACAAATTATCTGTATGGAATGAATATTTATCACGAAACCTAAAAACGAAATGCGCGAATGCAAATACACAGAATTACCATGCAACGGACGATCATGGACCTGCTCACAGTTGACTTGCTAGTTGTGCAAAAAACAAATCCGTCCCTTGAAGAAGATCAAATAATTGTCACAAAAAATATTTTATTATTTACTACAATCTGAAATTAAAAATGTCCGCCCCAACAGGGAATCGAACCATGGATATTGTCACAATGAGTAGAAAGATACCAATCAATACAATTACACTGTTTGCTGCTGGCCCAAACCACAAGTAGAAGGTGACATAATATTGATCTCCTCATACTCTCATGGATTTTCACGTGATAAATTGACAAAAAACTTGTAAAGTTCAGAGATTTCGAAGGTCCCTTCCAATTTTCATCAAGAGCGATATTGCCGTTGCCCGGTAGGAGCGCGAACAAACATCCGAAAAAAAAAAAAAAACACCAGAGCTAATTTTTTGGGGGTCAGTGAAATGTAATACTTCGCCTTAGCTCATCCAATAAACAATCTAATTAGTGGATGAGCGTAACGAGCGTAGCGAGCGCAGCGAAGATTCATTTCAATGACAGTGTGTGAGAAAAAAAAATCGTAGTTTTTTGTTCTTTTTTTCGTATTTTTGTCTGTTTGTTAGCACGATTCCGGCTAAACCGATACTCCAGATTGCGATGAAATTTTAGGAGGCATTCGAAATTTCTGAACTCAGAACTGACCACGTTTTTGAGCACAATCGAAAAATTATTTCTCATGAAATCGCACTTTACGAATTTTTTTCGTTTTTAAAAAAAAATTCTTTCCTCATGCCTTGTCGATTGTAATGATTTTTTCACCAGAACCTTAATTTCATGAATTGATATACATTGGTGTGAAATTTGAGCGTAATCGTAAAATACTAGTTAGAAATTAGTTGGACTTTTTCTATGAAGTATGACCTATCTCGGACCTTGGCTCTATTGTCCAGTACCTGAGCGAGACCCTTCCTTTAATTACTTCCGCGGGCGTGATCCATGGATAATCCTGGAAAAATATCCGTAACTAAAATATGATGTGTTCAAAAAATCAACACTTTTAATTAACTATATTTTTATAAAGGTTCTTACTTGAAATGTGGTTAGATGACAGATAGTGCATTGACGAATCTACCACCATTTTTTATTTTTCTTGTAGCTATATTTGCGTGATATTTGTGATTGAATAAAAAGTGGGTCAAAAATGTAGTACAAGAAAACAAAAAAGGGATTCGTAAATTCACTATAAGCCAGTTAAACTCAATTTCAAGTAAATAAATTTTGTAAAAATAAAGTTTATAAAAAGATTATTACCTCCTGAAACTAGAGGGCGAGCTCTAACGTGGAGGGGGGGGGCTATGTGTCGATCACAATAAAATACCATGCAATGCCAGTTCATCTGTTTATTTAATATAAAACATGTTTTTATGGTATATAAAAATATAAATATTCGTCAGTACAATTAATGCATCCCGAAACGGAAGTCGAATAGATATTCAAATCAGTGTTCAATTCACATGGGTTCATGTACCGGCTACCACTAAAAGAAAAATGAGGCTAAACTTATTATGAATTTACAAAGAAACAGAAACAATATTATCGAATACTGTATCCAATAAAAAAATCTAAATGGTAATTTTCGAGTAGGTCTCATTGGCCAAATCTCATAAGAAAGTAAATAACATTGGTAATACGATACGATACGATAAAGTATGTTGGTAAATATAGGCGTAATTTTGGTGGTAAAAGTCCATAAAAACATAATTAGATCAATTAGTGTTCAAATAATAATTGTCAAAGATTGATTCAGCACACGTTAGACACGGCTGTTTCTACATTTTCATATATTATATTCCACGGAACTAATAAAGATTTCCCCCCCCCCCCCCGGAATGCGGGCTCACGCAGTTTCTGTTATAAATGGTCACTTTCGATATTTTATCTCGCCGAAGTTTTAAGTCTCGCTTTTCGAAAAACACGAACTTTACAAACCGATGCCTAGAGAATTCCTGGAATATCTGAATTCTATCTGGAAGCCCTATTATAAACACTTGTAGAAGTAATAGACGAGTGACCGAAGCGCATGAGGATTCAATTAATTCAAGAAAATCGGCACTTCCGTGATTGTGTGTGAGTGTGTGTCTCTATGAAAATCAGTTGAATCGCTGAATAGATGTGCTGAAATTTAAAACCGATATCCTGCGAGTAACTGAGAACTGTAATAAAATCAGCTAGATCCATTGCGATATAAAAACAGGGCCGTAAGCTAGGTATAAAAAAAAAACAAAAAAAAAATTAACCGGGTAGTGATTGGTAAATAACAATGGGGGGTATGGGGGGATGTCCCCCAGACAATGCGGGTCCGGGGGCGCCAGCCCCGGAAAAATTTTTCGATTCTTAGAGCGGGATTGGAGTGTTTTAAACGAGTTTTTGGCATGTTTTATATAACCTTTGTTGCTGGTGGACTAGTGGATTGTTTGTGAATTGTGATTGCAAACTTTTTAATTTTATTATATTCTATGATTTTACATTGGATTTCTTCATTTGTAAAAAACATTTTAAAACTTCATTTTAATGAGTAATGACTCTAGAAAATTAGTCCAATATGGCATATTAACCGTATTGTCAAAATTATTTTTTATATGACACAATCATCAATCAAATTATGTAGAGGATTCATTCTTCTAGAGTATACTCTATTGTAAATAATTGTTCACTTCCAGTTACGCGCATGTCAATCAGTTTTCTGAAATGCTAGGGCTATCCGCCTGTGTCCTGTTGGGTCCTAACGTTTCAGAACGTTCAAGAAGTCAGAAGTAAAATGGTTGTAAAACTATTAACTCGTCATTCTATCACAAAACTCGAAAACAATGCCAAACACAACACACATTAGTAAACCAATCACTCGATCATCACTCCCATGATCACTCACTGCACTCACTCTTCTACGTTCAGAAGTCAGAACAACACTGAATTTGCATGAACGGAAATGGGTTGGTATGGGTTGTACTGTGCTCGTAGAACACAAAAATGTTGCCATCTCGTCACCAAATGGATTCACTTTTTCTTGGAATTCGAGTTGAAATCGTGTTTGGATGTGGCCACAAATCGTTTAGGCATGAATAATTGCATTAGTCAAAAAGAGGGGGTCTATTATATCTACAAGAGACGTGTCGAGACAGACCTCGTTGTAGGCCCCCACAGTCCCGTTTCTCCCCACCCCCTCCAACCCACCCACCCTTCGCCGCCTCAAACTCAAACCTTTGATATTATTGTAGGCTACACATTCGTCGGCGTGCGTGGCGAAAACAAATAAATCTTACTGCATTTAATTTGTGGTTAATAACATGGTCATCAAAATGGTCTACTCCAGATTTTTTACCCGGGTACTTAAACCCGGGTTACCAACCCCTGGCTACGGCGTCGGCGGTGGATATAAATCTACAAGAAATGATAAATTAAAAAATAGTCTGCAAATGAATAGGGCAATGGTTTTGCTTTAAAAAAAAATCAATGCCTCCTAGATGCTAGGAGGCATTGGAAAAATATTTGTTATTTGTTATGCAGTGATCGAATCTTGCACGCTCAAGGTACCACGAAATTCCACTCGGAAATTAAATAAACCCTGCAATCTTTACACGTATTTCGTACTGGCTATGTTTTCCATAGTATTGACACATGACTGATTGTATGCAATTCAAAAAAATGTTTTATACTTTTTTTAAATTCAATCCAGAAATTACAAAATGTTTCCCGACCGGGGGTTTGAACCAAGCATGTGTTGAGATCCCGGGAATATTCGCATTCAAGTAGCATTGCTATTGCTTAGAAATTTACCCATTTCATTAAAATGCAACTTTACATCTGTATTGAGATAACAAAATACTTCTTCATTCTTTACTTAAAAAATACTTGCCGATCAAGCACTCTATACAATTAAATTTTTTTGTTTCGCTAGTGATTTGGTGTATTGAAAAAAACGGAAAAATTGAGAAAAAAGCGTTTTTCCCCGTTTTTTTTTCCAGACAGTCGGAAAATTTGAACAATAATCCCAAATTTTAACCACTTATTCAATTACATTATAGCCTACAGAAAGTTTTGATTGAAAAAAAGTAGCATTATTGTAATTTTCATTATTAATTAATCTACACATTTAGATTCCTAGAATTGATTGCTGACTTGAAATCTCTGCATAATAAGTTAAAATATGAAAGGTGTTCTTGATTTCTTCGAAGCCTCAACGAGAAGAAAAGTATTTTTATTGTACATTTAGTTTGTAAAAAATATATCAGTAAAACGCGGTGCGTGTACATCATCCTTAACACTGATGTAATACAATAGCTAAATTATCCAGTTTATTTGTTTGTTGCGTGTTTGCTCCTTTTGTGTTTTTATTACTATATTACTATTGTTTATCCTGGTATGTGGAGCTTCCACACACACACACACAGGCGCGAATCCACCGTTTTAATATTTGCCTGCACTTCAAGCTCTGCGCATTTGTTGTAGATATGAAACATTTATTTATTTATTTATTTATTTATCGTCTATCCCATTTAGAAGTAGCATCATAGAAATACAATTTGGTTTTAGGCATGTATGTATTTTATTTGTTGCTAAAGTAAACAACTTCCGCGCCCTTAAAAAACATGTTTATTACTTGTAACAAAACATATGAATGGAATGAGCGTAATGAAGACTTCAATTTAACAACCATAAAATCACTGTATTTAATACTATTACGTCTACAGTATTGTAAAGATTTCCATTGATGACTATTTCGCAAGTCTGCTTTGTAATATCTACAATGGACCAACGAAATTTATTTGCCCAAATGTATATTATTTTAAATAGGTGCGCAATAATTTTCGAGATAGTTCGTGGAGTTGACACACTTCCGGCCGGGCGCATCTACGTAGTTACGATCTGGACCGTCGAGTGGGGGATGCCCCGTTGAAATTTTGGGGCGCCCTCTATGGGTGCACTTACTACCTTCTGCTGGCCACGAGCTCGCGAAACTTTTGTGGCGCTCGTAGCAGGCAGGATTTTGAATCGTGAGTGAGCAGAAATTTTGGTACAATATTTAACAGGGCGTGACGCTCTAGTAAGGTTCCCTACTAAAGGTACTACAGTCCGACCTTTGATATGGAACCTTTGCTAGAGCGTCCCGCCCCTGTTAAATATTTTTACCAACAATTTCTGTCTCACTCATCGAGTTTAAATCTGCCTGCTACAGCGCAGAGGCCACAAGAGTTTTTCGCTAGCTCGTGGCCCCCCCGCTGAAAGTTAGTAAAGGCACCCATGAGGTTTTTTTTCCCCCCCAATTTCACCACACATCCCCCCTCGACGGTCCAGACGTAAAATACGAGATACGCCCGGCCGGGAAAAAGTGGTCAATCCACGAACTATCTCGAAAAAAATTTTTTTGCGCGCCTATTTAAAAAATATACATTTGGGCAAAATAAATTTTTTTGGTCCCTTTTTAAAAATATTTCAAAGCAGGCTTGCGAAATAGTCATCAATGGAAATCTTTTCAATACTGAGACGTTTAAAAGTATTAAATACAGTGATTTTTATGGGGTTTTTAAATTTGAAAAATCTTCATTACGCTCATTTCCCTTCATATTTTTTTTACAAGTAAATAAAAATGTTTTAAGGGCGCGGAAGTTTTTTTACTTTAGCAACAAAAAAAAAAATACAAAAACTTCCCTAAACCAAATTTTATTTCTATGATCCACCCCTTTTAAATGGGATAGACGATAAAAATAAAAAAGTTTTATCTACAAAAAAAGCGCAGAGCTTGAAGTGAAGGCAAAAATTTAAAAAAGGTGGATTTGGCCTGGTGTGTGGTGGAAGTCCAATACCGGGGATAAACAAAAGTAATATGTTTAAAAAAAAAACACAAAAGGAAAAACACGCAACAAACAAAAAACTGGATAATTTTTGCTTTGTATTACATCAGTGTAAAGG
>JAMZAV010009175.1:0-24643 GCA_024449915.1 Sweltsa coloradensis | reverse complement strand
TAAGGGTTCTGTGTCCAAAGCGGGTTGGGTAAAGAAGGCGTGTTTTATGTCAGCGTGTTACTTGTTTTTCAGTACATTATTCAGATGACACGCACCTCCTGACATTTCCCGGGAGAACGTTACATAATTCGTTTCCTTCGCTCTCCGGGGATTTCAGTTACGAACTCTTCAGTCGGTTTAACGCAAAGTTATACTCAAAGTTGAAATTAATGAGTATTATCAAACAAACGCCATTTGTGAAACGTGCATTTGTATTTTTTAATGATGCCCTCAAGAATGAACTTCAACAACGTCGACATTTTTCTTCACCTCCAAAAATAAATATTCTAGAGATTATTCGGCGTGGCTTAAATTTAGACACACATGTTATTCCGGAGAAACAGATAATAATGTTTTACTATTAGGAATAAGTGTCCAACAAACGAAAATAGTTGAATAGAAAATGTAATTAAATGTAACCTACTGAAACATGAAGAATAAAAATAAAATGTTCCAAAATTATTTATGTAATTTAAATAAACTATAACTTTTAGTAATGAATTATTGGTATACAAACTACAATTTTAATTATTATATTCGGGGAACGGTTAATTGTTTCGACATTCAGTATTTTAAATTAAAAACAATCCTGATTATTAATTGAATTACGCTTAGTGGAATGGAATGTATAAATATGTTTCCAGAAACAAAAAATTAGTTAAACTTTGTTTAAATATTTCGTTTATGTACAGAGAAATACAATGTAAAATCAAGCTGTTCCTACCACATGTGGATCGTAATTTATTGGAAATATTTTTAAACCAATTAGAGAGGTAGTTAGTTCTTCGAGCAAAATGAAACTGTAACATTCTCGCAATAAGGAGTAATTATAAACCGAGATATCGCGAGCTGTCCCAACTTCTGGGTTATTTATTCGTAATTACCAATTTGGCAGCACTCCCGGTTTTCCTACCGTAGCTGCGGGCGAGTTGTTAGACTCAATCTTCTCACTCTAGCTACGCCAGTGGATCGAGTCCGAGTTTTGTTTAGTTGTTAATTATGGTTTTACAAATTGTTTATTTGCGTCAAGCTTAATAAGTTTGTAATTGAAGGCAGCGACGAATTTCCGACTGGTCAAGGAGGAAGGGAGAAGTTTTTTGTCTGATTTTGAAGCGAAATGCGAACGACATACCATGGCGAGTCGTGTTATATAAACCACGTGATCTAGATATTTCGTTCAAATAAATGTAAGTAATTTACTAAAAACAGCACACTTACGTTAAACAATCTAGGTGCCCGTTAGGGCGCCGCAGCCAAGCCGCGGTGCGCTACACACTCAAGCACCTTATACACCAAGCAGAGTTGGGGTGATTTCGAGGTGTTACCCAGCCGTCATGTAACGTGATGTGAACTTGAAAAACTATCACAATCGAGGGGATTTAGGTACCTGACAACACATGCCAAATTTTATTGGGGTACGACCATTCCTTCTTGGTGAAAAAATGTCTTCAAACATGCTCAAAATCACTTTAAGGATGTTAGCTACTGCTAGCTACTGCTAACATCTAATACGTCGGCCCGCGATTCTGACCAGACGGGTGGGGCTACAATGTTCATATTTTACATGGACATTAAGGTTATAGAATGATAGTCTCTTTTGAAAAAAAAAGTTGAAAAAGTTTGTTGGAAGGCTTCCAAATAAAGGTTTTAAAATAAGCCTTAAACACTTGGCATATAATCAACAAGTAACCATAGTTACTTGACACTTGTTGACGGTATAAGCAGAGTTAGGCGGGAAAGTGCGATACGTAAACAAATGGCGGACATTTAAAATTTTTCTTCTTTGTGTGGAACGAGAAAAGGTGTCATTATACTCTCATAAAACAATCAGAAACCGTCCCTGGCCTCGGCCCATATGTTGACAATTATTTATAATACAACTGTGTAGGTCTAACGTTCCATTAGGCTATAGGACTAGATAAATAAATACTTACACTACATTTTTGACAAGCCCTAGGCCTTTCTTAGCCAACCCTAGGCCAGCACAACCTTGTTTTGACACTTCCCGCACAAAAAAACTAGTTTTGATTACTACAAGCCTAATGCAGATAAACAATGGTATGATAGTCCTAGGCTATTCCAAAATTTACGGCAATAATAAGCTTTTTCTTTACTTTTAATAAACTCACGAAATCTCCTGTCACTTTTAATAAAAATGTAAAACAAAAGATGGTGAAAAATTTTCAATATTCTTCTGATTATCTGATGATTTACATGGCTGTGGGTCAAGGCCTGTCTAGATATATCGCTTCCTCGTGTGGGTGCAGTGAAATAGGTGTAAAAATTACATTAGTTGTGCGTTTGTTGTTACATGGGAAAGTTTTAATAGGATGTGAGTTGCCTAGACTTAACCAGTCCTTATACCGTCGTTATACCATGGTTATACCACCTATACCAGGATGTACATGAATCCGGGCCTAGATATTTTACATCCTTTTGTTATTGCTAATACCAAAAAAATTAAATCAACTTTGATAAAAATTTTAAATTTTAACAAATACTTTTGCAATGGAACTTGAAAAAGTAATAAGATCACACACATAACAAAAAACTTGTGGGAAAATACAGCCAAACCTTACACACTCAAAAGGAATGAGATCTAAAAAAAGGGCCAAGCTCATCTACCCTTCCACATTTGGCGCATTCTTAATTCATAAACGTACAGTGTCCCATAACAGCATCCTCGAAAAGCTTGGCAAAATAGAATTTGCATGTTTACGTTTAAATTAATTACAAAAAAAGAACTTGGAAATAAAACTACTACGTTAAATTAATAATCGCAAATTCTATTTTGCCAAGCTTTCGAGGATGCTGTTAAGGGACACTGTACGTTTATGAATTAAGAATGCGCAAATGTGGAAGGGTAGAATATGAGCTTGGCCCTTTTTTTAGATCTCATTCCTTTTGAGTGTGTAAGGTTTGGCTGTATTTCTACAAGTTTTTGTTATGTGTTGTGTATAAAATAGCTACATGAAAGGAAGAAAAAAGACAGAATTAAAGTAATGAACTGTGAAAACATGATTTTAAAAAGTCAAATGAGATCAAGGAGTTTACATGATAAGTACAGAAAACAGAAAATCATATTTCAATGCAACATAAAAATCCCACTTAAAATTTACAAAATGTTTAATTAATACAAAAATTCAATATCAGCCCATATACCCAAAAGCTTCCGTAGGGACTTCTTCGCTTCAGTTTTAATTATGATGATTTTAGTTGTTAACGTCTCATATTAACGCCCCTAAGGCTAATCGAGACGATGAGTGGTGGACAGAAGATGATGAAGGACGATTACAAAAAACATGCCTTATGCGGGATTCGAACCCACGTCCTCGTAGAACCATACGCTTCGGACAAAATCGTATGTGCCACCGCGGACGGCAAGCTTAATTTATAATTTATTATGTTTGATGTTTTTAAATATTTAAATAGGGGTGTCAGTGAATTAGAGTATTTTATTGCTTTGTAATAACTTGGTCGTTAGCAAAGTTTTATTAACAATAAAAGCAAAAATTAGTTTCGCCAGCATCAGCATTAATTATTTCCTACAGACGAGTTTATTATTCACATCATTTGAACACAGTCAAACCCCATATAGGTCAACCCATAGTTTAACTGCTCTCATGTATGAATTAAACGAAGTTAGTATTCGCGCGTTTGTTGTACAATTAAAGCCATAGGTTCACGCAGGCAACCCCTTCCTGTTACACTGCAAAACAAATCCAAGCGTACGTTTTGTTAAAAGCATGTACCATGCTTTTATGTGGGTTGTATTGTCTTGAACTATCGCTGTGCTTTACAAAATGGTGGTTTCCGGTCGTAAGAGTTAAAACTACGGTAGTTATAGAAGTGATTTCGTTTGCTTTAATTAGTGGAACTGTTAATAAAGTACCAATGTGAAATCCGATTAACACATTTCCATAATTACTATTTGTCATGTAATTATCACGTTAAAACAAGTAGTAAACTTGAAGTAGAGTTCGTTCATATTGGAATTTAAATTATTCAATTGAATAAATTTAGAAGAACATATACACAAAATATATATCATTGTTGGATAAAACTCTGTTTTGTGAATATAAAGCAACGTTTCGGAAAATAAATAATTTCACCCGTCTTCTGGTTATTAAAAATATGTAAATATTATTTATTATTAAAAGTCTTATACAGCACGTTAGTACCATTTTACAAAGACCCTAACTACATCTAAATAAATGACAAGGTGATTATGACATGGCGAATGATACACAGAGATAAAGAAGGAGATGGTTATGAACAGTTACCAAAATATCACAAAATAAAAAATATAACAAGAAATTTAAAGATAACATTGATAATGCATGTCAAATAACATATTGCTTAAAAGCTGTAAAACCAATACAAAATTGGTAAACTTCATATATCATAATAAAATTATAAAAAATTGATTGTCTGCCAAGGACATGGGACGTACACACTACACAGCCAGCATTCACAGCTTTCATGTGCAATGATGGAAGTCACTTCTTCCTTGAAACTACTTTGATATGAGCTTCTTTGTTCTTGAACTTTTTGTTAGAACAAGAAACAATTCAAAATAAACAAAAGACACTAGGCCATGGATACAATGGGTACGTTCCGAATGATGCTAACTTGCAGCCTTGGGCGTGCCCAAAGCATTCCGTAAACACCGCCGCCATCTCAACGCCCGTAACCCCCAATGTTAAACCTCGGGCATCTTGTGCATGTCTGGGGGGTTGTGGGCGCGTTGGGGCATCATTCGGAACGTACCCATAAAATATTATATTAAATAGAATATTAAACCTTTTCTGCCGTGCCCAAAAGTATTTCCTGATATTCCACGCAACGATGATTCTAGTTATTAACGAGAAGTCTATTAGGTTGTATTAAAGAGTTTTTATCAAAGGCAACGTCGGAGAGAGAGGGCGCACAGAATTTTAGATTATATGAATTTGTAAGCCGAATTAAAAATACAGCGGGGTTTTGGTAAAATAATTTACAGATCTAATCGTAAATTGTATACATTTTTTTAACGATTTTTGTTCAAATTCGCTACTGTGTGGGGAAATTTTTAAACAACCTTAAAATCATGTTTTTACGATATAATTAGCCCGATAATACACTATTCCTGGACAAATACAATACATATACTAAAAAATATGCCTGATAATGTTTGTCAACCGACATAGGTTTTCTGCACTCTACACTACACCACACCCCCAATTTTTTTTTTTTTTACAATTTAAAGAAAAAAAATCTTTCTTCAAACTCAGAACACTCAAAATACAGCTTTCTGTCATTTTACATTGAGATACAGACGTTGCATATACATGTAAGTCTTTCAATGTAGGCTTACTTACAATAATTCACTTTTTCCACCACCTCCAAAATAAGAACAAAAGAATTTCGACAAAAAGAATACGTGCCCTTTCCCCCCCCCTCACATCATACTAGTTCGAGTTGTCCCCATTGCAAACACAGATCCCTGAAGGTTCGCAGGACACGATTTCGGCTGTTCCCAAAGTAATTTCCATAGTTTTGCTATGTGTAAGTGGTAAGTTTAGCTTTGAGTTCGAGAAGTCTCCGCCAGTCGGCGCGCGAAACCGGAAGGGACTTGTCCCCAAAGGCAGGGGTTGAGATCTCACCGGGGAATAAAATTATTGAAATCAGGAAAAGTTACTGTGGAAACTTGGGCGGTTTGGAAACCACGGGATCGAGTCGAGAATGAGAGTCGGAAAAAACCTTTCCCGGAGGCGTTTTTCCCAAATCCTCATTCTCGTGTGAAATAAACAGAAGTTTGCTGAGGGTAAATACGCAATATCAAGTAGAAAGCGAAAAGCAGCGTTGGAGAATTCTTTGTGTCTAGACATTTCAAACAACACTTCAATTGAGAGTAAATTTTTTTTATACTGTTAATTATTATTTAACAATATCAAAATTACTAAAATGTGCATGCAAATGGTACGTTTTAGTTTTTGATGAATATGACAGATAATTTACTCTTAAAGTTTTATAACATTTGTTTAAAAAATTATGTGCCTGGACCAATAGTTTAGAAAGTTTGTGCATCCTTTTAGGTAATATAAACCTATAATTTATGTTTATTTTTCTGCGATTACTGTGTTGTCGTTTTTTTTAATGTATCTATTGAATGTGAAATTTTTTCCGATTTTTATTCACAATGCTTTCTCTACAAAAGAAGACTCTGATCTCAATTATTATGTGCAAGGGGAGTATACATTAAAAAAAATACTACATAATCTTTTAAACAAAAAAAAAAAATATTTTATATATATTTTATATATATATATTTTATTATAACTGTGTTTTTTTAAAAAATTTTTTAAAGCTTTTTGGGCCTGAAAAATTTTTGAAATTGTCGTTTTAGGAATTTCTTGAATTGGCAAATTTAAACCCGCTTATTTTTTGTTCCTCCAAAAAATACTATCTTACTCATCTAAATGACCTTTAGAAAAACGTTGTCTTGAAACTGTGCCACAATACACACATGAACGCGCAAAAATATGCTGCCGAAATCACACACCCCCTTCTTGGTAATCAGCATATTTCGACCAAACCACCTGCCCAAATTACAAAAAACCAAAACAGGGGGGGTTTATAAAAAGGCTGTCGAGTACGTCAATAATGGCTAATATTTTTAGGACCAAAATACTCCAAGGTCAAGAGGCAAAAAGATCATCCCTACTGAGAGGATATTTTGCCCAAAGGACCCCAGCTCGAAATTACCTAGTTTTTACACATTTTTTCGGGTCATATGGTGCCCCAATATTTTTTATACAAAATAAATTCTAACTAGAAAGCCTGAATATTTTTTTTTATTTAGTTAAGTGGGAGAATACCCCTTTAAACAATTTATACAAAATAGTAAATAGATACCATACAATACACCCCAAAAACCCGGCACCTCCACCAAAACAAGTGATAAATTAAATAATGGAATGTTTAGATGTAGTTGCTATAGAAAGAATTTTCATTTCATTATTTTTTAGTTAAATACAATAACGAAATATTAAAAAAGGAGCTTGTCTCACGTATAACATAATATGTTCATTGCAACTGATTATAATGGTCGATATGCTACAAAGAAACATTTTGTTCCAGGTTTTTTTTTTTTTTGTTAATTAATTGGGGCGTGCAAATATCTAATGATAATAAGTATATTAATATATATTATGCTTGATTCTAACATCTTGAAATATTTTATTTAATTTCTAAATTGAATTTTGGGTAATAAAATATAATTTCTTTTAGTTTTGATACGTTCTATTTTATTTTATAAGGTAATAAAATAAAACTTACTTATAAAATTAATTTTTATTTACAATTATTTAAGGTACCGTTTCAATTATTTTTTTATCATTTTTTGAGTCGCTTAAGTGTTTAAATTAAAATTCTAAGATTCTAGTATAAAGTTTAACACTTTTATAAGTGCTTTGAGGCAGAGACTCTAGTTGATTAACGGTAACCCTCTTAATTTCGTTTGGAATGAATTATCCGACGATAATGAAAGAATCGAGAATACATGTTTATCGACTACAATTAAACTATACAAATGAACGTGTAACAAGCCAGATGTAAACAATTGATTATTTTTTAAATGTTGGTACTCTTGTTTCTACCAGAACAAGATTATGATAGATTTAAATTGGTGAGCGATTGACAACACTTCTAGATATACTACAGCTTCACAATATATAAAACTATAAGTAATCTGGTACCACCGAGAGTAAAATATGTTTTGCGACAAGCGAGTAGCCGTATAGAAACCATATTGGCTCATGATTGACGTTCAAGATAACCCAAGCCAGTGAGTAATAACCAAATATATTAACGAACACTACTTCCCTATCAAAACTACAGCCCAGTTATGGTCATCGCCGAACAGTGAGAAAAATTCTGCACACTACGGCAACCGGGCTGAGATACACCAGCTTCATAGACAATACTTCCGCTCCACATAAGAGGCTAAACACCTTGCGCCATCAGCGCATACGGCTTTCAATACGGGACTGTTCAGGACAACAATGCTACACGCCGAGGACTGGCATGAGCAAAATGGGCACTTCTTCTCCACTGTAAATTGGCACGGGGCAACTGGCCCATCGCCGAGAGAAAACGTGCTTTGTCACACAATGGGACTACCCAGCCCAAGCACACAGCGCCCAGCTTCGACCTGCAGTAGGACGTAGGAGACATTCGCCACAGGCTACAGACGAGCTTGTAATCGAGCAGGACATACGCACAGCTTACACTTGGTCAGGCCGAGCTGGTCACCCATGGCCAAGACGATACTACTGCGCTATGACAGGAGGGACACTTCAGCCCCCAAAACAGGGCAACGAGCTTAACACTCGAGCCAGACTAGCAACATAACACTTCATATACTGGAAGCTTGTCACCAGCGCACAGGACGCCCAGTTGGACACTCGACAGGGGACTGCAGCCACAACACTTGGCCCACGACAGTTGGGACAGATGCACCGGCAGCTGACTCATACTGCACATATACAGACCGACAGGATCCCTGGCCCACCAGCAGACATGGCAACATATCTGGACACTGCACCAGGGCAAAAGGACAACACAGGGCCCCGCTGTACATAGGCCGGACAGTGAGGCACAATCTTGCCATCAGCGAACGAAACCAGGCTCCGGAGTCCATCGCGCTAATAAGGACACTTCTTCCACTACACGGCTGGGACGCACACAGGCGCGGACCGGCAGTGAGGGCCCAAAGGAACTGGGGGGGGAAGGGTGGAAGGCCGCGGGTACATAGGGCGAGAAGTGGGGAACTTTCTGAAAAAAAGGGGGGGCCGGAGGCTCCACGCACCAGGACGTAGAACGCCTTGATCATGTACAGGAAGGGACCAGGCACCACAACCCACGACAGGCTTGAATGGAGAAAGCGCCTCAGCTCACAAACCTTGCTACATTACAGGGGGGCTACTCGCCAGGACATTGCAACAGCCATCCGAGCTACAGCGGAAAGAATGGGAAAAGCTATCCTTCCCTACAGCTTAATAGGGATCCACTGCGCTTCACTCACAGACATTGAGTACACACAAAGCTTTCATGGGCGACAGGATGGGACCAGACCTCACACGTACGGACGCGAGCAGGTGAACAGGAGCACAACTCTGCACCACTTAAACTGGATCACCCAGGCGCCATGGAGCAACCCGGCTTATGCCATATCTTGGACACTCGGGGAGCGCGACAAACATTTCACGCCTAAGGGGCAAGCAGATCAACAGTCGGAACAACTTCTTGCCACTAAAAGGCAAGTCACCTTGGCACACAGTCAAACGGCTAGACATATGGGGCACTGCTCCGGGGGGCCGAAACATAGCACACACGGCGGACGAGCCAAGAGCGTCATAGAACTCAAACTGCATTTAAAACCCAAACACTTGACACGCCCCACATGGTACACGCCAGAGGAGGTCCATACTGAATGACGGGAGGCGAACATATGCACACGGCGCCGAGCGAGAAACGCAGCCAGAACTCGCGAGACAATTCGCCTTACATAACGGACAGATCCGCACGGCCCATCAGCGACATAACGCCCGACTAATACTCGAGCACACGTCGGGCAAAATATACACCTGGGGAGCCGAGGTGAACCGGCCATGATACATAGGAGACTATTATCGCTCACAGAATCTGCTGCACCAACAGGGCCTAAGCGCGACTGGTCATCATATTGGGAAACTACTCTTCACCGAACAGGATACAACGCCCATGCGTACAAAGCTCAGAGTACATACGGAAATATTTTGCCACTATACATGGACGACAGCCCGGAGGCACACGGCGCCACTGCGTAGCAGGCGCAGGTGAATATCGAAACCTGTACAGGGGCAACAGCAACACGGCGACATCAGAGTCTAGAGTATATTATACTCGGAAGACTACTTCCTTCGCTCCACCAAACACTTGGCTACACGCCCCGAGCTTGGGTCACTGCGACCAGGGCATAGGGACACTATATCTTGCACACTGTAGCAGGGATGCGAGCAAAGCAACACAGGCGCCTACAGACGCATAAGCTTGTATAGAACTCGTGCCCATACCTCACATGCACGGAGGCTTAGGACCAAGCGGGGCACTGACGACACAAGCGCAAATATGGATGACACTTCACAGCAACCAGGCTACAACCGGGGCTATCGGATACTGCGTCTTGACAGGGACACTTTCTCACCTGTACAGTTGGGCAAGCGGCGGGTGGGCCCTTGCCAGTAGGGACGAGATATATTAACACGGTGCAAAACGTATCAAACAGCTAGACCGAAGACCGCCTTGTTCACCGGAACATTTCCTAACCCCAACCTTGGGCAAGCGGGGCGGGCCAGGACAGGGACAGTAGCTTCAATATCTGGAGACAGGGAGCAACAGAGGCCACAGGCCATCAGCTTTTTACGAGACTTTTTATTCGCACAAATCCTTGGCTACACGCCTTGGTCACTCGGCCGACAGAGGCACTAAGCCGGGACTGTAGGGAGGCACAATCTCACCCCCACAGGGAAAACGAGCTTAATGCACTAGGAAGCCCCCGCTCATAACCATGTTAAAACAGGGAGGGACTGCGCTCACAGGACATGGCACAAACCCAGCTTAACGGGAGGGACAGGTAGCACACACGTCACATGTACACAGGAGGCGAGCAGAATCAAACACCCCCTCCACCTACATGGCGCAGCAATTCACGGAGCCTACGTAACCTCACTTAACTGGCTAACGCCAAACGGGCACCGGCGAAAGGGGGAAATATCTGACAGACGGGGCAAAAAGGCCCCGCGCCCGAGAATAACCGGCTTATTATATTTGGAAACTTTTCGGGACCAAAACACTTGCTACACCCCCAGCCTTGGCACGCAGAGGCTGGACCAAATTTGGCAACTGGGGACACCCAAAGGGGAGGGGGGGCCCCAAGACGTAAAACCGCTTTTTTTTCGGAAGACACTTCCTTCCGGCCCACCAAAAACTCCAGGGATTTGGGGCACTCGGCCGCTCGGACAAACCACACTGGGGGCCCAAGGGGACAGGACCACAGGCCCCCTAGCAAATAAGACCCAATAACCCCACTACACTGGCTACACCAGCTTCTCGCCCCCCGGGAATTGGGTCACAGGGGAAGGCCAAGGGACAGGGGAAAAAAACTTGGCACTTAAAAAGGGAAGAGAGGCAACACGCCCACGCACATAACCGTTATTTTAACCAGTTTTCCCTTCGCCCCAAAACTTTTTGGGGCCCCCCCCCGACGGGCCGGGGGGGGGAGGGACCCCAAATTTTTTGAGTACAAGGGGGCGGGTTTAAACAAAAAAAACCCCCCATTTTTTTAAAACCCCCGCGGGGGGCCTTTTAAAAAATTATTTTTTAACTCGGAAAGCCCCCAAAACCTTTTTTCCCTTTTGGGGGGGGGCCCTTCCCACCAAAAAAAATTAAAAAAACCTTTTTTTGGGCTTTTTTTAAAAACCCCCGGGGGCTTGGGTCATGCGAGCCAGGGACATGGGGGCCCAAAATATTTGCACCTGTACAGGGGGGGCGAAGCAGGATGCAACACGGGCGCCATCAGACGTACTAACGCGCTTATTATTATACTGAAGACTATTTCCCTTTTCGCTCCACCATAACACTTGGCTAAGCCCCGGGGTTGGGCACTGCGAGCCAGGACAGTGGGGACAAATATTTGCACACTGTACGGGGGAGGCGAAGCAGGTGCAACACAGGCGCCATCAAACGTACAAAGCAGCTTTTTATTATATGGGAAAACTACTTCCTTCGCTCCACCAAACCTTGGCTCACGCCCCGAGGCTTGGGTCACTGCGAGCCCCGGGACGTGGGGACCAAATTTTGCAACTGTACAGGGGGGGCGAAGCAGGATGCAACACAGGGCCCAGACGTACAAAGCAGCTTATTATTATACTCGGAAGACTATTTCCCTTCGCTCCCCCATAACCTTGGCTACAGCCCCGAGGTTTGGGTACTGGAGCCGGGGGACAGTGGGGGGGACACAATTTCTTGCCACACTGAAAAGGGGAGCAAAGCAGGATCCCAACACGGGCCCCCATCAGACTACATAAGCAGTTTATTATTATACTCGGAAGACTATTTCCCCTTCGCTCCACCATAAATTTTGGTACACGCCCGGGTTTTGGTCATCAAAGCCAGGGACAGTGAGGGACACAATATTTTTCACTGTACAGGGGAGGCAAAGCAGGATTGAAAAAGGCGCCATCAGACGAAACATAACGCAGCTTTTATTTACTGGAAGATACTTCCTTCGCTCCCCCATAACCCTTGGCTACCCCCCCGGGTTTGGGTCATGCGAGCCGGGGGACGCGGGGACACAATATTTTTGCACACTCTACAGGGAGGCGAAGCAGGATGAACACAGGCGCCATCAGACGTACTAACGCAGCTTATTATTATATGGAAATACTTCCTTCGCCCCACATAACATTTGGGCCTACACGCCCCGAGCTTGGGTCACTGGGGGACCAGGGCCCGTGAGGGGACACATATCTTGCCACTTACGGGGGAGGGAAGCAGGATGCAACCAGGCCCATCAGACGTACAAAAACGCAGCTTATTATTATCTCGGAAAGATACTTCCTTCGTTTCCCCATAACACTTGGTACACCCCGAGGCTTGGGTCACTGCGAGCCGGGACAGTGGGGGACACAATATCTTGCCCCATGTAAGGGGGAGGGAAGCAGGGGGCAACACGGGGCCCCATCAGACTATTAACGCAGCTTATTATTATCTCGGAAGACTTTTTCCTTCGCTCCCCCAAAACACTTGGTTTACGCCCCGAGGCTTGGGTCACTGCGAGCCGGGGACAGTGGGGGGCAAAATATCTTGCACCTGTACAGGGAGGCAAAAAGAAAGGATGCAACCAAGCGCCACAGACGTACAAAACGCAGCTTTTTTTAAAACTCAAAAATACTTCCTTGTCCACCATAACACTTGGCTACACCCCCCGAGGCTTGGGTCACTCGACCGGGGGACAGGGGGGGACACAATACTTGCACACTTACAGGGAGGCGAAGCAGGATGCAAACACGGGCGCCATCAGACGTACTAAGCATTATTTTTATCTCGGAAGAACTTCCTTCGTCCCCCAAAAACCTTGGCTACCCCCCCGAGGCTTGGGGTCACTGGAGCCAGGGACAGTGGGGGCAAAATCTTGCACACTGTACGGGGGAGGCGAAGCAGGATTGAACACAGGCCCATCAGACTCATAACGCACTTATTTTTATACTGGGAAACTACTTCCTTGCTCCACCATAACACTTGGCTCACGCCCGAGGCTTGGGTCACTGCGGCCAGGGACAGTGAGGGACACAATATCTTCAACTGTACAGGGGGGGGGCGAAGAGGATGCAACACGGCGCCATCAACGTACATAACGCAGCTTTTTATTATACTCGGAAGACTACTTCCTCCGCCCCCACCATAACATTTGGGCTACACCCCCGGGCTTGGGGTCACTGGCCCCAGGGACAGTGAGGACAAAATATCTTCCACTGTAAGGGGAGGCGAACCCAGGAGCAACACGGCGCCATCCGTACATAAGCAGCTTTTATTATACTCGGAAGACTACCCCTTTTGCTCACCATAAAACTTGGCTAACGCCCCGGGCTTGGGTCACTGCGAGCCAGGGACAGTGAGGGACAAAATTCTTCCACGGGCGGGGAGGCGAAGCAGGATGCAACACAGGCGCCATCAGACGTACATAACGCAGTTATTATTATATGGGAAGACTACTTCCTTCGCTCCCCCATAACATTTTGGGCTACCGCCCGAGGCTTGGGTCACTGCGACCGGGGGACAGTGGGGGACACAATATCGCACCTGTAGGGGGGGGGCGAACAGGATCAACACGGGCCCATCGACGTAATAACGCAGCTTATTATTTACTCGGAAGCCCATTTCCTTCGCCCACCAAAAACACTTGGCTACACGCCCCGGGGTTTTGGGTCACTGCGGCCCGGGGGACAGTGGGGACACAAATCTGCACACTGTACAGGGGAGGCGAAGCGGATCAACACAGGGCCATCAGAGTCAAACGCAGTTTAATTTTTATATAAAAAGACACTTCCTTCGCTCCAAAAAAAAAAACTTTGGCTACACCCCCGAGGTTTGGGGGTCATGCGAGCCAGGGACATGGGGGGGGGACACAATATCTTGCACACTGTACAGGGAGGCGAAGCGGTGCAACAAGCGCCATCGACGTACATAACGGTTTATTAATATCGGAAGACTACTTCCTTCGCTCCACCTAACACTTGGCTACACGCCCCGGGGCTTGGTCCTGCGAGCCGGGACAGTGGGGACACAATTTTTCCCTGTACAGGGGAGGCGAAAAGGATGCAACACGGCCCACCCAACGTACATAAGCAGCTTTTTATTATACTAAAAAGACTACTTCCTTCGCTCCACCAAACACTTGGCTACACCCCGAGGCTTGGGTACTCCCGAGCCAGGGACAGTGAGGGACACATATCTTGCACACTGTACGGGTGAGGGAAGCAGGATGAACACAGGCGCCACAGACGTCATACGCAGCTTATTTTATACTCAAAAGACTTTTTCCTTGGGCCCACCATAACACTTGGCTACCCCCCCGGGGTTTGGGGTCACTCGAGCCAGGGACGTGAGGACCCAAAATCTTGCACACTGTAGGGGGAGGCGAAGCAGGATAAAACACGGCCCCCTCAGACGTACAAAATGCGCTTATTATTATACTGGGGAAGACTACTTCCTTTTGCTCCCTAACACTTTGGCTACACCCCCGAGGCTTGGTCCGGAGCCAGGGACGTGAGGGACAAAATACCCTTGCACACTGAGGGGGAGGCGAAGCGGGATGCAACACAGGCCCCCATCAGACGTACATAACCGCTTATTATTTACCGGAAACACTTCCTTTGCTCCACAATAAACACTTGGCTACACCCCCCGGGCTTAGGTCCTGCGACCCAGGGCAGTGAGGGACACAAATCTTGCACACTGTACAGGGGAGGCGAAGCAGGATGCAACACAGGCCCCCTCAGACGTACTAACGCAGCTTATTATTATACTCGGAAGACTACTTCCTTCGCTCCCCATAACACTTGGCTACACGCCCCGAACTTGGGTCACTGCGAGCCGGGGACATGAGCGACACAAATTTGCCATGTCAGGGGGAGGGAGCGGGATGCAACACAGGCGCCATCAGATACAAAAAACGCAGCTTATTATTTACTCGGAAGACTACTTCCTTCGCCCCCCAAACACTTGCTACACGCCCCGAGGTTGGGGCACTGCACCCCCGGGGGACAGTGCGCGAACAATTTTTTCCACTGTACAGGGGAGGCGAAGCGATGAAACCCAACCGCGCCATCAGAGTACATAACGCGGCTTATTATTATACCGGAAGACTATTTTCCTTTCGCTCCACCAAAAACACTTGGCTAACCCCCAGGTTTTGGGTCACGCGACCCAGGACAGTGAGGGCCCAAAATACTTGCACACTGTACAGGGGAGGCAAAGCAGGATGCAACACAGGGCCCATCAGACTTACATAACGCAGCTATTATTATCCGGAAGACTACTTCCTTGCTCCCCCTAACACTTGGCTACCGGGCCCCGGGGTTTGGGTCACTGCGAGCCAGGGGCAGTGGGGACACAATATTTGCACACTGTACGGGGAGGCAAAAGCAGGTGCAACACAGGCCCCATCAGACGTACATAACGCGCTTTTATTATACTGGGAAGCTATTTCCCTTTGCTCCCCCATAACATTTGGGCTACACCCCCCGAGGCTTGGGTCACTGCGAGCCGGGGGACAGTGAGGGACACAATATCTTGCACCTGTACAGGGGGGCGAAGCAGGTGCAACCAAAAAAGGGCCATCAGACGTACATAAAGCAGTTATTATTATACTCAAAAGACCCTTCCTTCGCTCCACCAAAACCCTTGGCCCTACACCCCGGGGGGGGTTGCAGCTAGGACATGGGGCCAAATCTTGCAACTGAAACAGGGGGGCGAAGCAGGATGCAACACGGCCCCATCAAGAAATAACGCACTTATTTATACTGGAAAAATATTTCCCCTTCGCCCACCATAACACTTGGCTACACGCCCCGAGGCTTGGGTCACTGCGAGCCAGGGACAGTGAGGGACACAATATCTTGCACACTGTACAGGGGAGGCGAAGCAAGATGCAACATTTAGAAATAGTAGTACAAAGTAGTACAAAGTTCTACCTCGAGTACAAAGACAAAGAATAGAAATTGAGACGTGGTTAGTTCAATGAAAATTGAATATTCAATCAAGTAATATAGGGTACTGTGTTTTTGTGAAAGCTTTTTTCTGTCGCGTTGATGGATAAGAGTTCTTGGTCAATTTAACCCTATTTAACACCTGAAGCATTTAATGTTCCCAATAGTTGTTTGTATTAAGTTTTGACGCAATTATTTTCAATTTTACTTCAACATTGTTTCCACCGAAATGTGTGATAGGTGTAAATTTATTTACTTTAAAGATACCTGAAAGCCGCACGAAGTTCAGAAGCTGTTTGATCAGTTTTTTTTTTTTTAAGAAAAACTGTAAAGAAAATAAATAAGTAAAACAATTCTTAAAAGCTGATTCACGTGAGATAATAATATTTCTTTATTTTCACTTAAAATATTATATTTGTAACAAAGTATAAAATTTGAAATTGCGAGAGTTCCCTGACAATATTATCATGATATGAGAAGATAATCGTTTGTCAGGTAGAGACCGAACAAACACTCACAAAAAGAGCAAAATGACCAGAGCAAATTTGGTATGCTTATTCGAATTGATGCCTTGCCTTCGCTTTATACGGGGGGTACTGGTGCAGGGTACTGGTGCAGTGGTGCATACGTTAGAAATGGAATGTGTTTCATGAATATAAAAGTGTTGAATCAGTCTTACACAAAGATTATGTTGAGTTTATAATCTGCTATGAGGTAACCAAGGTGACAACACCACGGCTGTTAAGAGGGAGATGTGTCATTAAATTATATTCATATCGTAATTGTGTGTCATAAAACTGCTCGCTAGCTTATAATTAATGTTACTAGAGCCTAAAAACGTGATGAAAACTCGTTCATTAAAGCAACGCTTCAATTTTGTCTTGATAAGTTTACATGAATTTTTAATATAAAAAATAAAAAAAGTTAGAATTCCCAGAAACGTATTTTAAACTTTTTAGATATTCTACCCGAGGTAGTAAATGAGTGTTTCTTTCGTTAAATAATTTAATTTCAGTTGACATTTTGCAACACGTACAGTATATTAAATTAAATCTTCAATATCGTCAGGTATAAGATACGAAAAGTTGAAATTAAGTTTTTTAAGAACATGACAATTGAACGTCATTACGTTTAATAGCAAGACATTTTCAAGAAAGTAAGTTTGAACTGGCATTTGTCACATTTATGGTTCAAAACCGGACACTAGGGAGCAGTAAAGTCGTCACACTCTCCTGAGGTATGAAGACGTGATAAAACTCGACCGTTTGGAAGTTTCACGTAGAACTATCCTGGCTAGCCACATCCACTTACAACTTTCAGTCATCGCTGCCGTTTTATCGAAGAGGGAGACACCTGGACCAACTTACTCATTGCCAGAGGCAGGTATTTATGGTATTTTATGGTTGTTTTTTTTTACGTTTTTTTTCTTTTTTCTTTTCTTCTTTCTTCTTTTTTTCCTTCTTTCTTTTTTCTTTTCTTTTCTTTTCTTTTCTTTTTTCTTTTTTTTTCTACACCTTTTTTATATTTGATTCATTAATTAATTGCATTTAATATCCTTTTTATTTGTTATCAAAATTGTTGTGTTTTAATGCATTTTTGTTGTAATGTTACTATTTCAAATATTTACTAAAGTAGGATCCGGAGAAAAAAGGTCCGATGGAGCGCTAGTGAGCCATCAGCTGTTTAGCAAGATGGCCGGGTAAAAGGGGATAGCTGCCGTCCACACGCTTGGCTAACATTGCATGGACCCAATCTTGAAACCTACTTTTTCTGTTGAAAACGTCCAGTTACATAAAAGAAAATGATTCAGAACTATAGGTTGATACCTTGTGGTATAGTTAAAGTTTAAACATAATGAAAATCTGTAAAGAATAAGTGATTTTATATAGGGTACGTTCTTCTCACGTACTGCATTTCAAATTACTAGCGCCTATGATTTGTTTGCCCTAAATCTAAAACAAAGAGCATCAATTACTAATCCCAGAGTATAAAATATCCTTGTAGTATAATATGCTAATGCAAGCGTGGACTAGGCCTAGTAATTTGACAAAATGTTAATGGTCTAGAGCTGTGATAAACTAAGAGAACAGCGCGGAAAATTGACGGCCGCCTAGCTTGGCCTAGGGCCTAGGCCTACTGCTTGCCAGTTTCAACCATCCCTAGGTGTCAAATGACTCGGCTAGAAGAAAACTAATAATTTTTGTTACTAAAATATAAATTTAGAAAATAATTAACCAGTCTGTATCCCAAAACTATCAATTTATTTCAATAAATTGGATAGGCTCCGTCAGCTGTGTTGTCTAGGCGTGTTGATCTCGCATTTACAGCCAAGTCGCCTAGCCTAGGGCCTAGCAGACGTGCAAAACTCTGGCTTAAATAATAATATTCTGGCCAGACTTAATTTCGTATGTAGGCCATCACACCCTTTCGAGCTTCTTATATTATTATTTAATGAAGAGCCTACACGAAATAATAAACATGTAGGCCCTAGGCCTACTTTGACACCGCACCAAAGCAAATCTAGGCCTAAAAATCTCGCGTGAACGGAGCTGACAAAGGCATTTAAATGTGCAAAACGAAGGGCGATATGAGGTTGAATCCATTTTTCAAACATCTGGTGTAATCTGCTTACATATAAACACAGACATTAATCGGTAGTGTAATCGGCTAGATAAAATAATGTCTCAAATATATATGCTTCATTCAAGAACCTGTCAACATCCACTGCCGAGACCCAAAAGTCAAGTTTAGATAATACCTTTCAGGTAGTTTTGTATGAGTAAATGGTTGAAATGGATGGAAATCTATTTGGTTACTGTATTTTATTGCTTTCTAAATTGCAAATTTGGTGAATTAAATATACAATCATAATATTTCTTAGTATTTTCGTAGACTGACGCGATTCACAATGCGTTTTCCTATCAGGTGGGCGTACCTATCCCGATTCTCTAGTTCCTCACTCGCGCGCCAGAGAGCCATACTGTTCCTTGTTTCCTCGGATTCAGCCTAGATTGAACGACCTTCAAAGTTGCATTGTTTAAATCGGCATAACCAACACAGGAAAAATAAAATTGCTACCATCATTTTCTACTCCGTGCGCTGCGTGCGTGTGGCGAGGTGACGAACTAGGTGTATATGTCAACAGACCATTCCAAACGTTGGAGGTTATGTTTCATTAGTATACTGTCATTGCGTGTTATGTTTTGTCACTGAGTTGTTTTGGATATTACAATTCTTTGCCTTATATTATTGTTATTTTATTTTAATCAACACAATTCTATTTGCATAAAAATTGAACTAGGCCCTAGGGCAAGGATACTAACACTGCGTTCTAGTCTAGCCTAGGGCCAGGCCTAGTCTATGCAATTTCTCTTTGTTGGTTTGGGGGGGGGGGGGGCAAAAGCCTAGGCCTAGCTTCAATATGCAGCCTAGGCTAGCTAGATCTAGTCCTACATTGATGGGAGATTCTTGTGATATGTGTTCAATTTCGGGAAACTAGGCCTAGCCTAGGGCTACGCGTAGCCTAGCATCGGCCCAACCCAGGTAGTGTAGCCTAGGCCTAGGCCTATAGCCCTACACCCCAAAAGGAATATTAAAAGTTTTTTTTTCTAAAAGCCTTAGGTCTGTAACCGTTGTCTTGTACGTATTTACTGTTTAGGTACCTAGGCCCTACCTAATTGGTTTGCTTACTAGACTGTTTTTTTTCCCGCGGGCCCTATTAGTGCAAAGACCTACTTTACTTCAACATAAGACAATTGATAGACCTACTCATTTAATCAATACTTAGGCTAGGCCTACATAACATTAAAATATTATTAATTAATAATTAGTCAAGCCCAGAACTCAGAAGAGCAACCAAGTAAAGAAATTAGTCAGAAACAAGATTAAAGCAAGGGCCTATCTGTGCTGTGCAGACGACAGGCCTTTAGTAATATTTTAGCTGATTGTATGAAAGTGGTATTGGGAAGATCGCTCATTGGTCAATAAAATAAAACCATTGTTGTCAACTGTGAAAACAAATAATGACTTGACATTTGTTTGTTATTTATTACTTTCAATGAATTTGATCGTCCAGATTACATTAAATTAATCTTGTAAACCATAATTTAGTATTTTTATTTAATAATGCACCGTGTATAATTCATTAATTTTTTTAAAAGTACTTTTTCAATTAGACCTCCAATTTTGTTCTAGTGGTTCACATGAAAAATGGCCGCCGAACAGTGTCAAAAGGTCATTCAAAGTTGTGTGATTCCTACTCTACACTGTAGTTCATTGTTGTGTCTGCATCTATGTAATTAGATTTATTTAGTTGTCCTTCTTTGTAAATCAGTTTTATAACTGAATAGGATAGACGTTAAATAAATAAGTAAATAAATAGAATAAAAAAAACGAAATTTTCGCCGCTAAAAAACGTTAATTATAAATCAATTCACCACTTTTAGTCAGAACAAAACCAAATATGCAAATAAGCTCCACCACAAATACCTGCCTCTGAATTCTCATAACTACATTTTATTGTAATCTGCAATTATTTTACAAAAGTCCCACAACCAAAATTTTTAAAAATATCAGAGGGGGAGATAGTATAGAGATTTCAACTAAAAGTTAAATTATTTTCACCACCAATCACCGCTGTTTGTTATAATAAAAACAAAAATTATCTTTTAATTACACCCCAATACCTCCTTTTGCTCATTGCTAACTGCATACGAGTATGCCTACCGTAGGATTAAGGAAACACTCCTCTTTCGTGAATCAGTTCACGATATAATTAGCCAAGACGCACCCACATAGGTATGATGCTTATGGATTACCATCCATAAACTGGGTGAAGGTAGGCAAGCACTTTACGCAATAATTCAATTCACCCAGCCTACTTGCATAATATGCTGGAAACTGTACATAAGTATGTACCATGTAACATTAAAATATATCAATTTTTAAGTATTTTTTTAATTTCCGTGTCCGGACGTCCACCCCAAAATCAGAGGCATCTATGGCCCTCTCATTTGCCTGTATTAATTCGTCTTGATTTCAGCAATTCCCCATCGCTGGGCAGACTAGAAGGTGAGAAGGGTCTTGTCTTTCTCCACACTCGCAGTGAACATCTCCACCACTAGCAAAAAGGCCCACTTCTCCAGGTTGGTTTTGCATCTGGAGACGCCTGTCCTAAGACGGTTCAGTGATTTCCAAATGACGTATGGTATAAAAGGTCAAATACACGAAATAAATCTATAATATTTCCGACTGAAAATCGGCTACAATAGGGCTGAACATTTATACATTAGTAGAAAATACACCAAGTTTTGTACGTATATAATATCACTGTACATTACAGCAGGTGTACGACTTTCAATCAAGTCAATCTTATCTCCTTATAAAACCAACTCGACCGGGAATTGAATTCAGAAGTTGAAGTTACCGGATCGCTGATCTAGTGGTTAAGACGTCTACCCAGCACGCGGGAGACCCGGGTTCAATCCGAGGTCGGTTAAGAATTTAATATTCCTGAATTGTATTCCACATAGGAATAATGTACATTCAGAAACGGGTTCGAGTCCCGTTGTTGCTATCTAACAAGAATGTAGAAATATGTTTTTGTTTTATTTGCTGCGCACTGGTTACGCGGTACAGTGCATCCTCGAAACAATGTCGGTAGTGCTGGTTATTTCCCAACAGACTCGTCCAGTCAGGATACTGATTCAATTGCACCTGAATAACTTTCACAACTGCGAATATATATTTTCAAAGGGAGTTTGTTTCCAATACGGATCGTTCCCCTGATTTAAAAGAAATTAATCACTGTAGCACAAACCTATTTATTTCAGATTTTAATAACTGTTCCCGGTTAAATAGTTTTACATTTAAATTACAGGCAGTGTGTACTTCAAAGGAAGCTGGAGCCTTTGATACACACATACATGTGACAGTGACAGGCAGCTGTGACAGCTCTGGGTATTGGGTGTCAGTGAGAACAACGTGCCTTTGTAAGCCGTCACCTCCATCGACACAGTGCCACTTTTCATTGCTGCCTACATGAAATATGTTCAGATTTAGCAGATTTCATCGGTAAATAAACTATACAACATATCGCTATTTATTGGCTATACACTCAGCAACAACAATTGTCTTCTTATTGTGATTTTGTCCTTTACGTAAATATATTACACCTATACCCTTGTGCACCCCCCTACATTACAATACGCCCAATACTCGTCACTACCCCTAAATTATTCCCCGTCAATTATATTTTTTGAATGTATTTAACATTACTCTTCCTGGACTCTCCTTCACAAACATAATTTGACTATGAATGAGAACATGTACAAAAAATGATCAAAGAGTTACTGACAGAACAATGTGACGCATCTAGCCTGTACTTTGTACTAGCCGACCGCTCAAGATTGTAGAAGCCCAAAGGAGGGTGGAGGATAGCATCTAGGCATTCCCTAACATCTATACATAGTGAGCCACTTGAAAGGGGAAGTTGTTTCTACTTACTAGGAAAGTTCAATGCAAAATTGAATGTTCATTTCACAAAACTATATCAAAAGAGTGCAAAACATATGAATAAGTTGTTACCGTACATCGACTCCTAACAGACACAAACAAACGCATGCAGCTTTCATTGAAAGTCTGAATCCAAATCCCGGCATCCGGGACAATAACAAGAGCAGGACATCTCGTCAACAGTGGTGGATGTAGTGGATAACGCCAGAGTGGCGTGAGGTGAGAAGACGCCCTCTCGTCTGGATGATTGATAGGTGTGGCTGTGGGAGAGAATGTGGCCGCGAGAAGTGAGGCAGGGCGAGGCTACTAGACTTTGACGGACGGGAGGCAGAGGAAGACGATAAATAAATAAATTCGTATTTAGTCTACCCACTCAGTCACATAACTGATTTGTAGTGGGGACTAAATTTAAGGGTACACGCCACTGAAAATACTGACAAAACTACCCTTTGGACTTTTCTTTACACTTAAGTATTGAACTTTTGAATAATACTAACATCAATGGGCTAACACACCTCCATTTAATTAAAAATATTATTTTAAAGTCATTACGCGCGCGGAATTGTGGTTTTGTGTGGCCATTTTCTAAACATGTATTAAGTTAGTTAGGGCCTATGTAAGTGTAAGGTCTTCAGGTTCGCTTCCTGCATCCACTTCATATTGCTAAGCTGATACATCTTATGTAACTGTTTGCCTATGAATAAATAAATAATAATAACAATAAAAAAATAATCAATGTATTGATTATTTTATTAATTAAGATAAAGTTAATTACTTTTAGGAAACTTGGGAGTGAAGTTGATTCTAGATTAAAATTCAATGCTATGACGGCTCCAAAGTCACAGTTTACACATTCCTAAGCCAAGAACTGATGGACTTGAGTCCAAATAAGAAGTTTATGGTTTTCTGCGTGTTGCGGGATTTAAACCCTGCACTTTCTGCATTGGAAGCAGAGACTGTAACCACAAAAGTAGTAATAGTGGATCAGAGGAAAAGTGATAAAGGGTGAACCAAACATCATGGCTGACATTGACCAGTGACGAATATAATTAATAAAACAAAATAATATTCTCTCCAGCATTAAAGTCTCCTTAGTGGAGATGCTGGGTTGATAGAAATCCCTTTAAAACGGGGGTAACCCCCCGCCCCTCGATCCAAGGGTCTCCAAAACCGTTGTGCATCATCCGTATTAAAGGGCAATGTCAACAGAAAACGCATGCTTAGATTTCATCGTAAGATTTGACACACGCACAGATGGGCGGACAAACAGACGGGCAGAAAGGTGATTCATAATGGGAGCTTCGCAATAGAATAATAACTGAGAAGAAGATCGTCATTAGATATCATCATTTTTTAATGAACAATTATGTAAAATGGCATCAATCTGCTTATGATTGTAATTTGGTAATTTGTAAAATAACAATTACCTTGTAATTGGTCTTTTATTACCATACAAATTGCGGATGTATTGCGGCTGTCCCAATTTCATTAAAATATATATTTAAAATTATTAGTTAATTATCAATCAGGATTCTGCACGTTAAAAGGTTACAACTTACAAAATATTGAACTTTTTGAAAAGTTTTAAGAGAATTTTGATGAGATAACATTGAGTACATAACCTAAAAAATATACCATTAATAAAAACTACACACATTTCAATGTGAAAATATGTGTGTAATTGTTATAACATCTGCAAAACTCGGTAAAAGTAATAACTACCATATGAATATGATTACTACTGAATAGGAAGAGCGGAAAGTTTAGCTAGTTCAACATCAACTCTGCGTGAGGTTTTA
>JAMZAV010009174.1:0-26332 GCA_024449915.1 Sweltsa coloradensis | reverse complement strand
GTGGAAAACCCCTTGCATACCGGAACAGAACAACACTATCATAAAATAACTAGCAGCAAAGGATGATATTATAGACCATCCTTGAGGTGAGTTAGACTACTCGTTAGGGCTATGGGAGTTGTGTTCCTCGGGGTCGGTGCATAGGCCTGCGGTGGATGGGGTACTGGTTAAAGTACCCACTATACAAACAAGTTCGGGTAAAATAAATAAAAACACGTTGGTCGCCAGTTATAATGTTCCTCACTATATCGATCATATTAGTAAAGAACTGGTTACTTGTAATATATATATATATAATCATACTTTATTGATTGCTAGACACAATACAACAGGCATAGAACAGGTAGTCCCTGCTCGGGAGTGGTAAGCGCGACATAACTTGTTAGCCTGAATGAAATATTTTTTTGAGTTTAGCGGGCGAGTACCCCTTTAGGCAAACATAGAAATTACTTTCTTTTGCAAGTTAAATTTTTTAAAGGATAAAACAAAAATTGGCAAGTTACTAATGTATTAAATCACAAAAATTCTCGCAAATAAACTCTAAATCCAATTTAACCATACTTGACCTTTGTAAGAGGAGCAGGAGAGTTAGAGGAGAGAGCTGGAAGATGGTGGACGGGTGGAAAGAATTGGAAAATTTTGCTTGTAAAACCAAAGCTGACCCTGCCAGACGAAGAAATCGACAATGGATGATGAATTGATGATAAACGATTTAAAAGTAATTTATTGGGCTCTGATCTTACCTGATTGGTCCTTTGCGTCCCTCCATCAAATTCCAACTCGCAACCTTCTCGTGGTTTGGCCCGTGATTAGGGGAGTTTTTCTCCCTAAAACTAATGGCGAGCTCTGGGTCGTCGTCGGGGAACTTTCCCCTTCCCTTTAAATACCTCCCCGACGCCGACGACAATGACAACATGGACGGATGATGACACAGACGGAGACGACCACGACGTGGGGGAACCCCTGCCCTCCCCATACGCTTGTGGCTGGTTCTGCCCAGCACAGGCTGTCCACCCCTTGTCCCCCCGCGTCATCCCTTACGTCCCTCCCTTCGTCTCGATTAGCCAAGTTGCATAAATTTGAGACGTTAAGCAATATCCAATCAAAATTAAAAAATTGGACGAACTTCAACCTTTTATTTTTGTAAATTATTAATGACATACATAATTTTTAACTTCCGTATTGATAACTCATAAAAACAGAACACAAAGCAAAAAAAAACAATCTGAAAAAGTTACAAGGTGACAAGAATATTATTCACATTGTTGAAGATTTCATTTTTGTACACTAGTGTTTTCTTAACGTACTTTTTATTTTTCAACTTAATCAGGGTACACCATTTTCGTATCAAGCCAAATCCCACTAAAACACAATTGATACTTTTTGTGCATAGAAACCGTACACAACGACAAAAATACATGTCTTATAACATGACAATCAATCTCTGGGACAAGGATATTTCACCACAACCCACTGCACGCTACCTCGGTTTAGACCTCACTAAGACACTGAACTGGGCACCCTACGTAAACCGTATCTTAGCAACAGCCCGAAAGAGAATGAACCTCCTTATCCTAGTACGCGGCCGACTGAGGGGCTGCCATCCCTCCACACTAATACACACGTACAAAGCATTTATTCGTCCCGTTTTCGACTATGCCGCAAACGTCTTGTCCACAGTCATACCAGATCATCTCATCAACAGATACTCATCACTGGAAAGAAGAATAATACGTCGTATATCCCGCCTTGCACCATGGACCAAAAACATCGAAGTCTACGACAACATCACATTTCTACCAATCCACGAAAGATTTCATTCCCTTATGTGCAGACACACAATACGAATACAAAATTCTGACCTTACCTGTATCAAAACAGTGTTAAACCACCCAGTAACCTTTCAAAGAAAACTTAAATTCACATACCCCTTCCCTTGACACAAAATGGTTCTAGAAACCCAATCCTAAAATACCTCCACATCCCTATTTTGTGTGGTTCTACTATTATTTATTATATTCTTATTATTTATTCTTCTTTATATGCTGTATAATATATCATTTCAAAACCAAATACAAAAATTAATGTAAATGATAAAAGATCACTATACGAATATATATAATATTGTAATATTGTATAAATATAAAATGCAAAAATTGTAATGTAAAATAATATGTATGTTCGGCTGAAGAGAGTACTCCACCACTGTGGTGCTCTATAGTAGCCATACAATAAATAAATAAATCAACCTTACTGGCCACCTTTTAGTTTGTTCTTCTTTTCTACGCCATCCACCACTCCCAGCACACCCCTCTTCCACCGCAGAGGAGGGGGTAGGAATGTCACAACCCCATGGTTCAAGAGTTCTGTTAAACAACGTCATTGACTTCTTCATTTAGCATGTAGGAAGGTGTGTGAAGCTTTTACACGTTCTCGACTTTCTCTCTTCAATATGCGTGTTATAAGCATTGGTAAAGCATTGCCGATTTTCCAAGCTTTTCCCCATAATTCTGCACAGCTGCAGTGGTCAAATATGGTCTTAGACGTTAAATAAATAAATAAAAAATAAAATAAAATAAGCTATATTTAATTTTTTGTTCCTGTTGAATGTCTTGTTGGAGAAAGTCTTGACTGGTATATTTCGCACAATTCTGTTAAATATTTGTCACCTTTCCGTCTGGACAGAACAGACAACCGCCTGAAGTGTTGTATCACTCAGCATAGTTATCATGACCTTAATGACATGTTTCTTCCTAATTCCTGTCTCGATTAGCCAAGTTGCATAAATATGAGACGGAAATCAATATCCAATCCAATCCATTCATTGTACTCAATTCTTAAACTAAATTATTTTAGTTAGGTATGGTCGTCGTTCTGACTGGTATTGACGTCGTTGTAATCAGTATGGTTGTCGTTGTGACTGGGAGTAACTGTTGTTGCTACTTAATTATGGTTATTTGATATTACGAAATCAATCATTATTGATGTGCTACTTGTATCAGTTAGGGATGAAACACCAATGTAGCTTTATCTTTGCTTTGTGAGAACCATTGTAATCTCATCGATTTTACAATACCCCAGGTTTTATCTACAGTTTAAGCAATAACCCACCTTGGTTAAGGCGTCCCCCACTTTCAGCAAGTCCCGCCTGACGTCACCAAGAGAAGCATGTTCTCTCAGTTGGTCTAGAATTGCGTCCTCTGTCCTCGAACCAAAATTACAATATGTACCTTGCGCCTGTAGGCGCGTCACGAACTAAACAACTGTTTCGCCGGCAGCTTGCTTCATAGTGCCAGATCAGTGGAAACAAGCAATAGTTGTTCCAATTTATAAAGGTGGGGGGAAGGACGACTAGGTAATTATAGACCTGTCAGTCTTACGTCTTCAGTGTGTAAAATAATGGAGAGGATTATGGATGTGAAGATTAAGAACATTATTGAAGATGGAGAAGGATTATCAAGTACACAACATGGGTTCCGGAAGGGTTATTCTTGTGAAACTCAGATAACAGGGTTTACTCAGGACATAGCTGACACACTTGATAATAATGGTAGGATTGATGCAATATTTATAGATTTTCAAAAAGCATTTGATAAAGTAACTCATAAGCTTTTAATGGAGAAATTTGGAAACAAAATAAGAAATAATAAAATTGTGAACTGGGTTGGGGAATTTCTGAGAAATAGAACTCAAAGAGTCAAGAGTGGGAAATGTAATTTCTGAAGAGATTAATGTCACTTCAGGAGTACCTCAAGGCAGTGTTCTAGGACCAAATTTGTTTATTATATTTATAGATGACATACAAGTAGGAATAAAATCCAAAATTCGACTTTTTTGCGGATGATGGGGTGTTATATAGGGAAATAAAGGAAGATGAAGATGTCTTATAATTAAAGAAGATTTAACAGTAATTGAAAAATGGGTAGATATAAATAAATTGGTTTTAAATGTGAGTAAATGTAAGGTTATTTCATTTAATAGAGCAAAGAAAAAGCGGAAATAAACTATAAGCTGTGTGATAAGACACTAGATGTTGTCATCAATTACAAATACTTGGGAGTGTTCATAGATAACAATTTGGATTGGGGGCATCATGTGGAATATGTAAGTAAAAAGTCAATACAAGCTCTAAATTTTGTAATGAGGCAGCTACAAGGGTTCACAAAAAAATTAAGGATAAAGCATATATAATCTCTTATAAGACCAATATTGGAATATGCAAGTGCTATATGGGACCCTTATAAGGACGGTCATATCAAAGCCCTAAACAAAGTACAGAGATTAGCAGCAAGGAGAGTAACTGGGAAGGTCAAAAGGTGGAGATGGGTAACTGATTCCAAGGGAAGGAGGATAAGAACGTATGACAGTGTAAATGAAATGATAGAAGGTTTAGGATGGGATTCTTTAAAATTACGGAGAGGGAGAAACAGGCTGTGCAACCTGTTTCGTGCTATGAATGGAATACAGGGATGGAATGAGATAAGCAATAAAATTGAAAAAGGATTATACAAAGGGAGGAAAGACCATGACCTGAAATTGAAATGTAAACTAAAAAAGAAGGATGTTGGGAAGTGGTCTTTTTTAAATAGAACAATTGTAGAATGGAATCAATTGCCAGCAGCAGCTGTTGAGGAATCCTCGGTAAAATGTTTAGAAGGTGTTTGGAGGATATTAATTTGGATTTGATGTAGATTTGATTTCATTGATGTTTGATGTTGCTTTGATGATGGTGTCTTAGATGTAATACCTATAAGATATGAAGAAAAATGAATGTGAATGTTATATTTTTGTACAATTTTAAAATGTTAATTTTAGGAACTTGCCACCATGTAACCACGTATTTGCAAGGATAATAAAATATATAAATATATATAATATATAAATATATAGCTCGGAAAACCTGCCTCTGGTGGGCAAAGCAAGTCTGTGTCTGGAAGTATGTTTGTAGTGTTACCTACATGCATCATACTCTGCAGACTGATCAGTGTGTTTGACCTGTGACTCAGGCAGAGTGAACCATATGTCTTGCACACTCTCTCCCCCGAGATGCAGTAGAAGAGCCTTCTTCCGTTGGCCTCCGGTTATACCCTTGGCTAGTATGTATAGCTCGAAAGACCTCCGCCATTTGTCCCATTTAAGAGAAGCAATGCTTGTATCTGGGCCGGGCCCGAACGGCTTGATAGACGCCGTGTCTGTGTCCATGGCGAAACGTATTTTAACTGAGCGAGAACTTAATTAAATCACGATGAAACACACACTACTCACTCGCGAATTTAATCAAAACACTTTTTGTTAGTTTTCTTACGTCGCCAACTGTAATAATGATTACTGAGGATGCGGTAGCACAATACGTCAACACTTTACCTGGAGAGTAGCCATGTTTATTTTCCAGTCGTCCCAACATACTGAACATACATCGCGCATGCGCGCTACATACACTACAAATGTCTTAAAATTATTTATTTGTGGTTCATTGTATTTGTGTTTGTGTAATGTTAATTTACGTTCTTTCTGCGAGTGTGCACCTTGCTTTCTAGGAGCCCATATAGCTTTGAGAGATCTTACAGTGTCAGTGTGAAAGTTTCACTTTAGATTATTAGTCAAGATAATGCCTGAAAGTTTGATAGATTTAGAACTGTTGAGAGGTACATTATTTACGGTGAATTTTAATTTATTTGGAAGAGTTGAATGGGCGAAACGGATATAACTACCTTTGCTAGGCCACTGTATTATTTACAAGTATTAATTTTGAAGTGAAGTGCACTGTGTTACAGTTGGTCCATAATAAAAGTAAAATGCATGAAAATGTGATATTTGCGACAATATAGTGTCGTCACGATGAGCCTCACTACATATCTTAATATATTACTAAAACCAATTAATCTCACACCTAAAAGCGCATGCGCCACTGTCACCAACACGATTTGAAAAACGTTAATTCAATTGGCGTGCAGCTTCGATATGACCTCGCCGCCCCGCACCTTTTGACTAGTACCTGCACGCTCACAGCAGAGAGCCTCGCCTCGCAGTCGGTCTGTTGTTCTTGTCCCAGGCGGACGTGTGTTGTCCGCGCTCCTCGCTCTCGTCTCATTGGGCCTCCACAGTACACACAGTACAGAGTTAGCTTCTGTTGCTGCTGTATGTGTTGCTTGTTCAAGTCTTTGCTGTGTCCTCGTTCTCATTCATCATTCTGTTAAATGTTCGTTCACTTCAGGAGGTTGTCTGTTCTGTCCAGACTGAAGGTTCTGTTCCCTCTTTATTCTGCCCTGCTTGTCAGAGAAGCGCTGCTCGGCATCTTATTGTTGTGCTTCGTCTGTTCCGTCCGTACAGCGTGAGGAGTTGATGTTTAGAAAGTGCCTAGAAATTAATACTTAAATACTACTATGTAAAGACAATTGTGCTCCACCCTAACATTTACAAAAGCCCGTGTATTGGATATACGGCAACTATAAGTCAAAGTAATCTTGATTCAGGTATTTCAAGTCCAATCTACCAATAATATACCGATTAACACCGAATTTACCACAGTTACAAGACAAAACACCCGTGGCAATCTTTCAATAGATACCACCGAAGATGTCGCAACTAGGACAACGTCATGCGGAATTTCTGTAACTGTAACTGGGTTGTTATTTCAAGACTCTGTGAGCGCCTCTACGAGTGTGAGCCGAAAGCCAGATACAGCACTGCAAAACCTCACTTTATTTCCCTAAACATTCTACTATCTTCATCTTCTTGCATTGCACAGAAATCATGAAACGAAGAACTTATCTATAGAAATAAAGCTAATAGAACACACTGGTCCAGTAAAATGAAGCAATGAGTGAAGTTCTATGCCTATCAACCTCTGCTAGTCACTGTTGATTGAACTCAGTAAGACAATAGATCCTAGCGTGCTTAAACCTACTGTCTACCTGCAGGTGTTGCGAGTGAAGTGAAATGCGCCGTGTAACAGTTGGTCCGTAAGTGGCCGTAAAATTCCTGGATATAATAATATCTTCGAAATTATAGTATCATCACGATGAACCTCACTACGCATTTAAATTTAGCTCATGTCCAATTATTACCCATCTTAGAGTTCATGTGCAATTGTCATCAACATGATTTTGAATGATTTTAATACACTTAACGCGCAACAACGATGTGACCTCGCCGCCCCGCACCTTTTCACTACCACCTGCATGCAAGCAGCGGTGAGCCCCGCCTCGCAGTCTGCCTGTTGTTCTTGTCGCAGGCGGACGTGTTTTGTGACCGCTCTTAATTCTGTTCTTACAGGGCCTCCACAGCACAAGGAGTTGGGTTCTATTGCTGCTGAGTGTGTTGTTTGAGCAAGTATTGGCTGCTGTGTCCTCGCATTATTCTGTGTTATGTTTGTTAACTTCAGGCGATAGTCTCTTCTGGTTTAGGTTTAGTACTCACTTTATTCTGCCCCGCTTGTCAGGGAAGCGGTCCTCAGTGATTTTCTTTATCTGTTCTGTCCCGTTCAGCCTGAGGGGTTGATGTTCGGAAAGTGTATGGTTCGGTTCAGTGTGAGATGAAGTTTCAACAGGTCCACATAATTGCTGTTTTTGTGTACGTTGATGCATTTATAAATGGCCTGGTTAGTGTTGAGGATCTTTGTGCATCAGTTTAACATGGCATATCAGAATTATATACCCACAATAATCTGACAACATGATCGTGGTGTTTCCGGGAGTTTTTTGCTAGGGCAATCAATGAGCGTACTGGTTTCTTGCCCTTAGTGCACTTTCTTTGTACATTTTGTGTAGCCTGGGCACTATTATTCTTTCAAGTACTTTGCCCAGGATAGATAGTAGTGTGATTGGTCTATATGACTCGACTTTGTCATCAAATTCCAACTCGCAACCTTTTCGTGGTTTGGTCCGTGATTAGGGAAGTTTTACTCCCTGGAACTAATGGCGAGCTCTGGGTCGTCGTCGGGGAACTTTCCCCTTCCCTTTGACTACCTCCCCGACGGCGACGACAATGACAACACGGACGGATGATGACACAGACGGAGACATCCACGACGTGGGGGAACCCCTGCCCTCCCCATACGCTTGTGGCTGGTTCTGACCAGCACAGGCCTGTCCACCCCTTGTCCCCCCGCGTCATCCCTTACGTCCCTCCCTTAGTCTCGATTAGCCAAGTTGCATAAATATGAGACGTTAAGCAATATCCAATCAAATCAAAATCTCTCTTGTCCTCTCCTTTCTTGAGTATTACTAGGATTTCTTTTTTCCAGTCATCTTGGAAGACTCCAGTGTCGAGGTAGGTGTTGTATAGGGTGTGTGGTGCCAAGAGTTGCGTTTCCCACATTCTTTTAATCATCTCGCTCTCTATTTAGTCAAAACCTGGTGATTGGCCATGTTTTGCTTTTCCAATTGCTTCGGCAATTTTCTGCATTGTTATGTTCGTCTCGTCAGTTTCTCGCGGGTTGTAGTACTCATGGGAAAGACTGGTAAATACAGAAAATCAAGACCGTTGTGGCATTGTGTTCAAAATCTCAATGGGCAAAATACGTACAGACACCATTTTTACTACCGTTACAAAAACAGATGATCAGGAAGCCCTAGAATGGACCGACACGACGCTTGGCAACGCTCGCCATTGCTTTAATTGGTTGCTTTTGCAGACTTAAAATTTCTCCTGTTGTTGCTTGACTTTTAATAGCAGGCTGGTAATCACTTCCGATTGGATGATGGCTAATTCGTAAGGCATGTAAGGGGTGGTTGATGAGAGTTATGGGGGCCTTAGAATTAGTCATGCTAACATGTCCGATCGTATTCCTGAATCATATTATAATAATAATATTTGTGCCAAGTTTGGCGCCAAATCAAACATGGACGTACTGGCGCCGTAAGCCCACCTGGGATGCATACTGACTATTACTACCTTTTCAATCGCAGATATTAGCCTTCTGTATGCTGGAGATGGATATGTTTTACGGGAATGGATTTGTCATGTGATGTATATAATTCCTGGATAACAAGTATAAGATATTATGATGTAGGTCTTTACACTGTGTCTTGAATTGTATTGTAAAGTACCCTTTCATTCGAGGTAAATACCTGAGTATTGTTTCGATTCGCTTTTGGCATATACGTTGATTGGGGGTCGTCCAATTCAAATCCTTCCTCTGTGTTCTATGAAGTAAACGAAATTCAGTGTCATTCAATAGAATGTAATTGTTATTTTTTTTAAATGAATCTCAATTCATATTATGCTTTTGAACAAATCAAACAGCTGTTGTACCCATTATTTATATACATTCAGTGACACATACAGTTTTTTATGCTAAGAACCCGAGGACACTATATAATCACGTATTTTAAAAGCACGTTTTTATTTTATAATTTTGGTAGTAAGTCAATATTAACAAAACAAAACTACAGCTTTCATTTTATTAATAATAAGTAATATGTTTTTTAGAAGGACCGATTTTTATTTTCATATAATTTCTTAAATCGTGTTCCGTTAGTTCAAGGCCGTCTGTCTTGATCTGTAATAAAAATAAAATATTAAAGCTACCGACATTAATATCTCAGATACTGAATTGAAGCAAAATATATAAATTCTTACTTTTTAATTAGACTTTGCATAGCACTTGTTACAGGACAATATTTCTTAAGCTTATATACATCTTGTCATCGGAATAATCGGACCAAAGTGCAAGCGGATGGAAATCTGATAGTTGGTTAATGTTCAGTCCTTGAACAAACATTTCCTTATCTCGCGGACCCACACAAAAGGCATTGTACCTGTTCTCACTGTACAACACACCAACACATGGACGAGAGGAATGATTTTAAACTAAAACCTAATTTAAAAGAAATTTTATCTGATGAATATGAGAATATAACCAATGTTTTTAAATATCTGAAATCAACAAAGCTGTATAATAGAATTTAAAAAATAGCACATCACTCTAAAAGAGAACACGGGCACTAATAACCTTAGTGTTGTGTGCCCTTAAACCCTAATAACTAACTAACTCTCCCATTTAGATACAATAAATGCGTCCCATCACCTGGAACCACTAGTATTTCTTCAATTCTTGCAAATATTGCATACTGCAATACTCTTTAGAGTTCCCCGGAAGCAATGTCAGAATTTTATCCAAGTCATCCCATAATTCACAAGATTCAGATTATACTTACAAAGCTTTCCTCTAAACAAAACTATGTAGTCTTTTGTTGGGTCCCTGGTCATTCCGGGATCTTAGGCCACGAAGTAGCAGACAAATGTGCAACATCAGCATGCGAAAAGGACAGCATAGAGTGTCAGCTAATTGTACCTTCATATTTAAAAGTATTTTGTAAACAAAAGCTTAAAGTGCAATGGCAATATTCCTGGAACCAGATTGAAAACAATAAATTGCGCCAAATCAAGAATAGCACTGCAGCACAGGGTAGGACAGGTTTCTCGATAACGACGCCATGATCGTAGACCGAATCTTCTCCAGGGAATAGCAATGTGTCGTCCTCGTACGGGAATTCAGGGAGTATACCAAAATCAAGAACCAAAGGGAACAATGAGGAATTCGTCAATGTTATAATCAAGGCCGGAGAATTTAATTAAGATTGATGATAGCTATAGAGAAAGAGAGCAAAGGAGCATGAACGCAAAAGAGCAATATGACACGGTTGTAGCCGAAACCGAACTGAGTACTATTTAAAAAAAACTACTACTAATAACCATAGCAACATCAAATTGTCCATGTTCAAATAAACTTTTTCAGCAAATGGCAATTTATAAAAACTCTAATATTTCTTATACAAATTGTGGAACTCACCCACTAATAATGGTGCTGAATACACCGTCCTAGACCCACACATAGATATACCTATCAATAACACTTTCATTCTATAAACCACGAAAAATCAATTTATAAGACAGAGTGAACTTGATTCAGAATAGCTAGGAATCACTGCCTTCTCTCTTGTTTTTATTTTTAATCGGTCTGTTCTTGCTGAGCCTCCACTATACAAGGAGTTCGCTTGTGTTAAACTCTATGCAGGAAATAGAGCTACAGCAGATTTTTGAAAAGAATGACCGTGAATAGACTCAGCTATTACCCAAAAGCGTGGCACGCGCCACACTTTTGCCTTCATCGCATACAGGGTTGTCATGGTTAAAAGATAATATGTAATCATAGAAATAAAAATTATTTAAAAAAAAAAATTACCAACACAGGGATCAGCTAATTTTCATCAGAGTCGCTAATCGTGTCGCTGTCACGCATGTCAATATTGAAGGTGTTATTGTCCCTGTCATCATCGGCTGCAATGTAAGTTCGTTTTATTTTTTAACATGTTGTACAGTGTTTAACCAAAAATGTTATGTTCGTGCTACTTCATCGCATATGTGTTCGATTACACTAACACTGTTTGTAGGTGTAAGATTGATCTTCCAGATGTTTGTTTTCATTGAGGACCACATGTGCTCAATTGGGTTAAATATGCAGTGGTAGGGGGGCGATCACAGTACTGTATGGCCTTTTGTTTGAGCCATGTCATCAATAAAAATCTATTTTGAAATTATTAAATTCTGATTTGCTCTAGAAGCACCGGAATAATCGGAATGGGATTCGGTACTTCCATTCCACTTTTGCGCATGAATGAGATTATATCGGCTTTTCTTGTGGACTTGCTTGGGATTTTAACACTTTGTCTTGAATGGTAACTCACATTATCCATTACTATTACTGAGTTCGGAGGTATATTATTTAATAGCTAGTACTCAAACCAAACCAAAAAAAAAACTTTGTAATTTTTTAGCTTCTCCTCTACTTCCCTTAAATGGTCTTCGGTGCCAAGGGGAAATATTGTGTCTAGCAACACATCCTTTGAAGTAGGTTCTCATTCACAATATTATGCTGGTTGTTAACAACAACAACTTTGTAGATAGCGGACATCATTTCTCTTTGTTGCTCCAACTCGGTAGCAATTTTGACTAGTGCATTAGTCATAGTATCTTTAAAGTCTTGACCTGTAAAATATCAAATAACATAATGTTAGAATATATGGGACATGTTATTAAAGGGATGTAAAATCAGCAAAATATTGAGAAAATTAGCTTAGTGAACTATACCTGGAGCTGAGGCAGTTAGTTTTTTTTTTAAAACTCATCAAGAAAGCAGAACTTTTTCTGTGCAACAGTCGGTGACGTGGAAAATGTTCAGCTGGCTTTGATTTGTGTTGTGGTGTATTAGGTAAACTGCTTTCAAAGTTGGATGAACAGCTTATAGATCTATTTCTTGATGAAACAGGTGAACCGCTTGTAGGCCTATTAGGTGAACGGCTTTTTTAATTGTGCTGTCTTTGTGTATCAGGTGAATGGCTTTTTGAATTGCGTCGTCTTGATGTAGGCCTATAAGGTGAACGGCTTTTTGAATTGCGTCGTCTTGATGTATAAGGTGAACGGCTTTTTAAATTGCGTTGTCTTGATCAAATTGGTTTCAAAATCAATAAATGCAGATTAGTTGAAATCTAAAATGGCGAATTTTAGTTGCAAAGAGCTTGAAGATGACATCAACAATAAAAACTAGGAACATTCGTGAATGCCTGAGCCACCGACGTCGAACGCTTTGTATTGTTGATAAAAACGTGTGAAGTCAGAACTGTGTCGATAAAGTTGTCGTGTTTACATCATTAACTGTCTGACAGTTTACCTAGTGAGGAACTGGAGAACTTGTTTATTGAACTTGGGATACTGATATCGAGCAAGTGTGGAACATTAGAACGTACAGTCGGAGTTGATTTATCCGAATGATAAATGAACGTAGTTTTATCATCGCTCTGACAATATCAAGTGACAGTTGAACTTCGAAAGGAATCACAACCGAGATAAAACTCAAGACAGGATCGTCGGTACAAAACTACGACAGTCTACAAATACGCAGCAAGTTATTGAACTACACGTTGGACTTCTTCTACTTGATAGGGTTTCGATGGGAGTCATGATCATTTGTGATGAGTATTAAAATAAGTTTATTACCAATTATAGTTTCATAAACTTTCAGAAAACTTTACTGTTGTCCATCAGACTTTTCTGTATTGCTCGTCAGCCAAGTGCTTTTTGTCTCGATATTGCGCCCCGTTTGTTGCGTCCATACAGCCTGTGGGATTTATGTTTGGTCAGTGTAGATAGCTAGTGCTAATGATGAGTATGTTGTTTTAGCAAGTCTTAAGTGGCTGTTGTGTCCTCAAATTGTTCTTTAAATGTTTGTTAACTTGAGGAGGTTGTCTATTCTGTCCAGACTGGAAGGTTTCCTTTGCTTTTTATTCTACCCTGCTGGTCAGGTAATGTCTTGTTAAGACGGACAACAGAATAACATGCTGTGTAGTGTGTGCCCTCCCTTGTACTGAAGGTACGACTCCCTACTTTCCCACTTTCTCGTCGGGTGGAGGTTGTGTTCCCGGATTCAGGGATTCTTGGCAATGAACAAGCGGACATAATATGCAAAATTAGCATGCAAAAAGACTGCCACAGATTGACTTATTAATCCTACCTTCAGATATGAAAGTATTTTTTAGACACAAGCCTAAAAAAATGCAAAATTATTGGGACAAGATTGCATAAATCAATTCACGCCTGCTCACCACTGTTGTGGATAATGCAATGCATCTCTGCCGCTTGCTGGCCCAGGCAATTGTACCTCCACTAAACTAGAAGACCATTCCAGAAGTGGATTTTCTAGAATCTACATCTCCGGCATAATCTTTATCGCTGTAGGATTCTAGTGTTCTGGTGGCATCTCCAGATTCGAATAGAATCCCCTAGTTAACAGTGTAACACTTCAACACCCAGGATTTGGGACGAAGGATTGTAATCCCTAAACATCCCAGAAAATCCGGGACGGGTGGCAACCCTAAACGTCTGCCAGATGGGCATCAGGGTGTATTGGGATATACGGACATATGTGGATAGGATCATCTGGATGGTCATCCGATTCTGAACTAGACTCGACGACAACCTGTGTCCTACGTTTCCGTGTTCTCAGAGGCCCTTCCATGTCAGTTGTGCATGTAGCATCATCATATTCTATGAATATTTTGAGCATTTCAATGGCCTTTTCCATGGTTTCTGCAAATAATCATAGGGCCAATTTACAGGTCATTTTATGTGTCACCTATACACATGGTATTATTAACCCATATTAGTCATGTTGTATAATTGCCCAATAAACTTTTTATAAGATACTTACATCTGCAAAATGAAACCAGCAGCCGTGTATGTGGGTCGCTGGGTTCCATATTTTTTATATATATATATATATATTTATATATTCCATATTTCAGAGCATCTTCAAAACTAGTAATGATAACTGTTGGTTGCATGCCTGGAATCATCACTTTGATAGAGTTTAAGGCCGCAACATTTTGCTACCTTAGAATGATAAGGTTCTAACCGCACTTTTCACTGTTCTCAGAAAATTGATGGCAAACTTAAATGGTAATTTTTCATGATATTACGTTTAAATTAATTAGAAAAAGAACTTTTATGAACTATAACGTTTAAATTAATAATTGCAAATTCTATTTTGCCAATCTTTTCAAGGATGCTGTTACGGGACACTGTACGTTTATGAATTTAGAATGCGCAAATGTGGAAGGGTAGATGAGCTTGGCCCTTTTTTAGATCTCATTTCTTTTGAGTGTATAAGGTTTGGCTGTATTTCTACAAGTTTTTGTTATGTGTGTTAGTCTATCCACCTATGTCTAGTTACTATTCTACCTTATTTAATTAACTTACAAACTGATCAGCCAGGATTTTTATGAGACAATATGCACTGCCTTCTTGACACTGCTTACGCAATTCACTGTTTTCTTAATGGATCACCTTATAGGTGCACAGCCTTCTTAAAATTTTGGGCGGGAGATTCAAATAATGAAATTTGCCAATTTTCACATTTCTTTCTAAGTACACAGCCTTCTTCTAAAATTTGTTTTTTGGGTGGGGGGCTGAAGGGGTAATTTAAATCAGTATGATTTCCCATTAGGTAACAAGTAGGGGCATTATGAGGTGAGTGGCCTATTGTGGGTCATGGCCCACTGTGGATCGCAAAAGAGTGACAGTGTTTTTATATGTGAGCTTGGCTCTCAACATGAGTAGAGCACAATACCAAGTGAATGCCGATGAACTGAATCTGCTCCAGTCAATAAATCATCAACATAGATGTCCTCTTGAAGGATCTTTGCTGCATCGGATACTTTGCACCTTCATCTCGAGCTAGCTGATGAAGTGTTCTTATAGCCAACCAAGGGGCAGATGAGACTCCGTAGGTAACGGTTTTCAATTCGAAAACGCTTTATGATGGAGTCAGATGAACTTTCTCCATAAAATATGTTGGAACAGCCTGTGCTCTGGTAAAACAAAGATTAACCGATATATCTTGCAAATGTTAGCCGAGATACAACTGGGTGCATTCGGAATTCGAGAATAATCTGTTATATCGGCTTGAAGCTTTGGTCCTGTATGTAGGATATCGTTGAGCGATCTGTTGCATGAAGCTTTAGCAGATGCGTCAAATACAACACGTAGCTTGGTGGTAGAACTTGACAACTTGAGAACTGGATGAGGAGGAATAACAAACTGCGACGAATTTGAAGAAGAGGACACCTCTTCCATGTGTCCCAGCTCTTCATACTCTCGCATGAACTCTGCATAAGGTTTCTGAAGTTCATGTTGTCGAGTAAGACGACGTTCAAGTTGCTGGAAGCGAGAGAGTGCCCGTGGATAGGAATCGCCTAGTGTAATGGGCAGCCAACACTTCTTCTGAAAACTTAAATGAACAACATGTTTCACATATTATGCTTAGCTCAGCTCAGCTCAGCTCAATAATCCTCGACACCGTTCACAACAAAGTCATCAAAATCGTCAACAAGACTTTCAATATCTGAAGGTATCTAGACCTTTTTATCAGAGAACGGAGTCCCACAGGGATCAGTTTTAAGTGTCATATGTTTCGCCATATCCATCAACAGTATCACCTCACATATAAAAATCCAGTCGAATCATCACTTTTTGTAGATGATTTTTCCATTTACTTCCGAGCTTCGTATTTGAGTTCGATTGAACGTCAGCCAGCGGTTTAGCCGAGCTCGTTTAACCGTTCCCACTCGAACACCGAAGTACGCAGAATCGGGCGTGGTCATGGGTAGAGTGTATAAGTATACAAAAACAAATTTGCTGCATTGAAATTTCTTGTTGAAGGTGCCAAGTGAAAATGCCCGTTCAAATAAGGGAGCCACTTAATCCTCCTGATCCCAAGGGTCACTTTAAGACTCGTTTTATCATACTTGTTGAAAGAAAAAATAAAAAAAAGGTAGGTAGGTAGGTGCAGCTTCTTGTTGCAGCTCATCTGAGGGTAACACACATTATAATTGGAACTAGCATGCTAACTATGACATGCATTATGGCTTCAAGTCTAAAGATACAAACGTTGGACTGCTTTTGATAAATTTACAATGTGAAGGCAAAAATGTTGTAACGTACTAGGTAACCAATAATAGTGATCATTTTTTTTTGTCTATCATAAGCTATAAGAGGAGGAAAATTATTTGAATTTTACTTGCAATTTTTTTATACGATCTCTATTACAAACACAATATATTTTATCAGTATCACCTACCATAAACCATTTTAAAGATATGTTTATATATGTTGCCGGCAACAAATCGGTCGACCAGACAAGTTGTAACTATGTCAACTAAAATTCAAAATCAGAGAAACCGAAATTTAAACCACGTAGGTACTATCTTGCTCTTTTGCGTAGAAAACAAATACAAGCGTTTTAATACCATATACACACTTTTAGTATTGGTTATGAAACAATGTTTTAAGATCAAAATTAAACATAATACACTAAATAAGGGGGGTGGGTACAGTAGACTTTGCGTACTGACACTGGCAGAAACGGACAATTTCGCTTTAGTTGGTGCATACTTGAGACTTCTTTCTTTGTTAATTTATTTACGTGAGGCGTCCATGATAAGTGTTTCGTCCACTACGAGAGCCAGATTATTTTCCGATTGCTGATACGGTATGACAGTATTGTTGACTGTGATCTGAGGGAACAATGTCTCGTCTATTTTGCTTAGTAGCTTTCTATGACCAATTAATATTAGCTGCGGTTTTGATACATTAAGGGTTAAGTTACGGTCGTTTGTATAATTAACTAAACTAGATATGTCACTGTTGTGCAGTCGATGGAATGTTGGGCGTCCTTAGAAAGGCATCGGCATACATATGATGTGCAGAATGCTAGAGAGAGAGAGAGAGACCGAGACCGACACGCAATAATATCTCTCAAACTTCCCTCTTTGCCCCGCAAAATACTCAAGACATCTCTCATCTCTGCAGCCTCTCGTGCTCCTGCATCTCTGCTTTGCGGAATTAAGGCTCATTAATTCAGACACCCTCATCCACCACAATGGCCCTCTCGATTCTGGAGCCTCTCGTTCTTCCACACTTCTAAGCCACCACATCGATTCTATGGCCGCTTGTTCTTCCACTCTTCTTAGCCATGCCGCACACAGCGCTTCATTGGTCTCGTCAGCATCAACCATCCATTGCTGGATCCTTCGGTTCGGAGCCCTTTTTCAGAGCACCCCCCTTTGTCGAGAGCAGAATAAAGGGGGGAAAGAAAACTGTAGATTTAACTGGTGGTGGATTTGTTTTTCAAGAAACCGTGTTGACGAGAGAAGATAATGTTGTGGTGATTTAGAAATGATATTAGACGATCGTACATGATATATTCAAATATTTTGGAGAAAGATGAAAGGAGGCTGCTTTAAACACCACGCTTAAGCATAAAGTGGACACACCGGAAACTTCTGTTTCGTCCTCCTGATGTGTCGACGAGGCTGGTTTGCAGCTGAAGAAGAAGAAGGTATTTTTTTCTTCTTTGAAGCCAATTATGATCCAGGCCATTTGTTCTTTTTCAGACTCTGAAGGTGGTAATTCTACCTGTGATGATGCAATTTCTAGCCCTATGTCATTATTTTGGTCTACTCGGGGGCAAATTTTGACAACACGGACGGATGATGACACAGACGGAGACGACCACGACGTGGGGGAACCCCTGCCCTCCCCATATGCTTGTGGCTGGTTCTGACCAGCACAGACCTGTCCACCCCTTGTCCCCCCGCGTCATCCCTTACGTCCCTCCCTTCGTCTCGATTAGCCAAGTTGCATAAATATGAGACGTAAAGCAATATCTAATCAAAACCGCTTCTTCTATTTCAGGACGATAATGGACATCGGCAGGTGCATGGTCTGCATCCGTAAACGGGTTCCTGTCAAACGGGAAAATACCTGTTTTCCTGAAACCACTTGTGGCATTGCTCACTGTGGAAGACTTATCTGATGGCTCACGAATCAGGGCAGCAATGTTATATTGGCAAATACGCCGCCCCGGATATTTTTTTTTTAAATTTATCCACAGAATTTTTAAAATTTGTATTGAAAGATCTGTATACGGACACGTCCAATGGCTGGAGTTTGTGGGTGGTATGGGGAGGCACAGACAACATGATTATCCCATTCATAGAAGAAAATCCTAATGCCTCCAGTGAATGGTGAGATGAATGGTTGTCCAAGATTAACAAAACCTTGTTTTCAAGGTTTGGTCAAACTCTCCTTGAAAAGAATTTGAGCCATTGTAGAAATATATCGGAATTAATCCACCCTGAATCTGTAACCCACCCCTGACATCCAATGGGTGCACCATCAAGCAGACGAGTATTAAACTTCTTTCGGTGAGAAAAAATTAGACACGGATGAATAAGCTGCCCCGCTGCATTGCAGCAACCAATAACTGTAGTTAGTTGGCCCTTTTCCGCTTTACTTACAACACCAACTTTGCGTTTGCCTTTGGTGGACAGGATTTTTGGGGGCTTGTTTGAAGAGGACTGAATAGCAGTTTCGTCCATATTATAAATGTCCCCTGGACGAACAGAAAGGTTTTCTTCATCAATCACTTTCCATAGATTATCATAAAATTGACCAACTTTATAACGGTTAAACCCACTGCAGCGAGCGATGCTTGTAGGTTCAGGCTTACGTAGACTCAAGGATTTATTCCGTTCCATAAAACCCTTCAACCATGTTCTTCCAGCTTTGTCATTTTTGAACGGATTTGGTATGTTGTTGCGTTTAGGCTAATTCTAAAATTCCCTTTTTAGTGAGCCCGTAAAATCGTTGGTCTAATTCAGCAGCATGGATTGCTATCTGATTTTCCTGTTCGGCAGAAAATACAGGCCGGAAACCTACCTAGTTTCTGGCTAGGATCACCTTTTTTTATGTGACGATGTAGCGTGCCAATTGGATCCCGTACATTTGTGAAGCATTAGCAATAGACGATTTGTGTGATTCAATCATGACCAGCTGCATATTTTCTTTGCTCCATGTGACCCTTGTGTGGATGTCCTCTTGTATTGGCCTTCAAAGTCCAACTCGCCACCTTCCCGTATTTGGCCTGTAAGTAGGGGAGTAGTGTATTCCCCACACCTCCGGGCGAGCTCTGACCGGTTGGGGTGCGTACTTGAACGTTGTATCCAATTATGCCGATCACGGGTTGTATGGGAATAGTTACAATAATATTTTAATGTTAAATTGTATTAATTTTATTTTTGATTTAATTTATTTGTAATTATGTAACAGTATTTAACCTGCCTTAGAGGCTTTGACGAATAAGAAAATCGGCATCTAAATTGTCAAAAGAATTCAATTAGAAGTTCATCATGTTTGCTGCTGTAGCAATAAGTGTAACCAAACAAACGCATTGTATTGAAAAGCAGTTACTATTCTAAGTCCATGTTTTTATGACTGCCACACGCTCTATAGTGGCAATATTTTAGACCCAACCTAAATTTCACCCGGCACCTCTAATCAGCAGCGCTGCCACTTTCAAATAGTGCATTTCCGACTTAGAACACTTTTGGGGGGGCTGTGGTCAGCCCCCCTCCCCACCTTGGATGAAATCCTGGGTGCGCCACTGTTCAAAAGCATCGGTTTAGATCGCGTGTTACATCAAATTCAAGTTATTTCCCTTATTATGATATTACGCATTAAGCCCCCCCCCCTCGCCCGTTCAACGCTTCGCAAATATAATATTAACCTTTTATTATTTACATACGAACTCATTTTAGGGACTAAATAATGTAACAACTTACGACGTAACGGAACAGACCAACTTGATTGCTTCTGCCCAGCCTGGTTCATCAGGGTTTCAGTTGCAACGCGATGGAACACCTACAGATTATGCAATCAGGTATAGATAATATTTCTAAACATGAATACGTCAAGTTCTGCTAAAATTCACAATGCTCTTTGTGCTCTGCCGAAGGTCGATCTCAGATATTACTAGTCACAGAAAGATACGCTGGTGTGCACCCTACAATGAGAATTACTTCAAATGCATTTATTCGTGGCTTTGTAGTGGGGCTACATCACGTATTTATTAACACTAACTGTAGCCTATTTAATTAATTAGTATAGGCGGGGCCTAGCCTAATCTTTTTACATTTTTCCCTTTCCACTTATTTTTTAATTGCGAGGGGGGAACAAGGCAGGCATCGGGGCGGGGCATTCAAGTGAGCGAGTTTGGGAGGAACATGGGTTTTTTCTACCTGCCTCGTCCATTTCAAATCTATTGAGATGAAAATAATTTATTCAGCGAAATTTTGTTTATAATTGCAAATATTTAATAATGTAGTTCAAATGTGTAGCTTGAGTTATGAAATGCGTTTCCCTAGTATCTACGATCAAAACTGACTGAAATATGGATCAATGTTTTATTGAATGTAAATATTATTTACATATTATTATAGAATCACTCACGTTTCTTTGTTATCTAGCAAACTTTGTATTGTGCAGGTTTAAAGTTTAACTGTTTGACTGTATTAACTCTTCCATCGACATTTATCACTACTCAAACTGAAAACTTGAACATGCATTACAAATAAGTTAAAGATCTATTAGACAATTTATTTTCTGATATAGAAAAACTTCGCAATGAATATTACACTCTAGTCTTAAGTCTGTGGAACTTAAAACAAAACGCATTGTACCAGATTAGGTTCAAAATGATATTATTCGACGAAACCAAGTGGAACAGTTACAATACTCAAAGCATGTCTATGGAAAAAATCGAGAGTTATTTAAAGGAAAGAAGCTTTTGAATTGCATCGAAGGTTGAGTTCCAACGTGTTGGACAAGGTACTTTTAACTTCATTATTATTAGTGAAATTGCATCAATTTGAGGCCGGGCCCTTGAGAAGTGATATGAAGTTAGGTGTTAACAAGGCTAGGTTAGGCCTAGACTTGTGTTTTCATTTTGAAAATTAATGCGGCAAATTCGGTATCGCTACAGTACCACGAGGTCATACCGATAAACCGACGAAGCTCTTTAAGTGTTCTAGGTGCCGGATAGTCTGATATGGCTGCCACTTTCTCCGGATCGCAGTGCAAGCCCATTTAATCGACAACGTATCCCAGATACTTTAGTTCTGACCTGCAAAACTTGCATTTTGCACGATTAAGTGTTAAATTAGCTTCTATTAGGCTAGGGCTACACAGTGCGGTTGCTCCGCGACGGAGCACCCGGCACGGGTTCGCAAAAGAAGGTCAACACATGGTTTTAGATGAAAGCGACTACACAATGCGGTTGCTGGTCTGCCAATATTGCTCAAGGCCGATGTTGTTTCATGTTGTTTTTACACTGTACTCCTCGATTCCCACGCGGAGCGACCGCCATGTGTAGTCGTAGCCCATTCGGCGGAGCACCCGTCGCGGAGCCTCCGCGTGCGGAGCAACCACCCTATGTAGCCCCAGCCTTAACCTCCAAAAGACTTCTTCCAAGACTTCCAAATGTTTTTCGAAGGTTGCCGTACAAATAATGATGTCATCTAGATAGACAAAGACGTAAGGTTCCAGATCTGATTTAAGGACATGGTCGATTAGCCGCTCTCAGGTTGCAGGAGAATTATGCAAACCGAACGGCATTCTTGTGAATTCGAACAGGCCCCGAGATGGAATTGTAAACGCTGTTTTTTTCTCGACTACTGGGTTCGAGTGGCACTTGCCAGTATGCGCTTTTTAGGTCTGAGAAGTAAGATAACGAGCATCTCGTAGACGATCTAGAATCGACTTAAAATATGGAATAGGATATGCATCACGCTTGGTAATTTTATTAACTTTTCTGAAGTCTACAACAAATTGTATAAAAGAAAGAAAAAGAAAGAAAGAAAGAGAAAAGAGAGATTACTCTTCTTCGCTTTCTTTGCTCCTTTCTCCTTCTCAGCAACGCAGTGCAACTCACGAGCTTCTGTGACCAGCATCTGCTCATCCCATCCCAGATACTTATCATTTCTCTCCTTTGTTATTTTCTGTGACAACAACTTTGCTTCCAGTCTGTTCTTTCTTAGCTCCATTCCATCTTTCCACTGAAAGAGCTCCGCATTCATCTGTGCTTGTCTTACCGGTGATAGTGGATAATATCGTTGTTTAATCGGTTCCGCCGCTCCTATGTCTATTTTATGGTGAACTAAGTTTGTCTGCCCTAGAGATGTTCCCATCTGTTCAAAGTTCCGGGCTACCAAGGCATCCAATTCAATGCACTGTTCACTGGATAGATGTTCTTTGTCCGTCACAACTTCATTGATCTAACACTCGTCACTCGTGTCGTAGCCATAGCCCACTTATAAGTTGTGTTTCATGTAAATTCTAACTTACCACTTATTGCATTGACCTTCCGCGGCGTTAATTTAGGCCGAGCGTCTCGGTCCTGGTAGGACGGGCACTGCCTCCCAAATACCGAGCGCTCCTTCAGCTCAGAGGCCCTCCAAAAGGCATTTGAAAGGCTGTGAACAACCAGCGATGGCCTCGTTGCCATGGAAAGAATGGCATCCATTTTAATGATTGGGATCCATTCGTCCAAACCAACGTGTGTCTAAAATAAAATAAAACCAACATTTAAAAAACTTTCAGAGACTAACCGTCACCGGTTGCACAGTGTGAATACTTCCATTGAAACAAATGTATCTCGAGCGGTATTTTGCTCTGTCTCTGTGACCAATCGGGCCATCAAATTCCAACTCGCAACCTTCTCGTGGTTTAGCCTGTGATTAGGGGAGTTTTTCTCCCTGAAACTAATGGCGAGCTCTGGGTCGTCGTCGGGGAACTTACCCTTTCCCTTTGACTACCTCCCCGACGGCGACGACAATGACAACACTGACGGATGTTGACACAGACGGAGACGACCACGACATTAAGGAACCTTTGCCCTCCCCATATGCTTGTGGCTGGTTCTGACCAGCGCATGCCTGTCCACCCCTTGTCCCCACGCGACATCCCTTACGTCCCTCCCTTCGTCTCGATTAGCCAAGTTGCATAAATATGAGACGTGAAGCAATATCAAATAATAATTTTACAACGGAGAGCAACAACTTCAACTTTAAACTCCATTCCACATACAGCGTCTACAATGCAGAACTGTTTGCAATTCTACAAAGCCTCCTGTTTGCTCTTGATAGTAAGGACTCCAAACTCTTAGTGTGCACGGATTCTTTAAGTTCACTAGAGGCTATTTGCCAAATTTACACTTCACACCCATTAATTAATAAAATACGCCTATTATTGTCGAAACTTGCTGCAAAACAAAAATCAATAGTTTTTTGTTGGGTCCCTGGTCATTCTGGTATTTAAGGAAATGATGTCGCCGACCAAAGTGCCAAAGAAGCTGGTAACAAAACACAAGTTGATTGCCATTTAGTTGTAACGCCAGATCTAAAAGCATTCTTCAAACTCAAACTTAAAGAAAAGTGGTGCAAAGAATGGCATATCATGCAAAATAATAAGCTTCGTGAAATAAAAGACGAGGTAACACCCTGGATCTCTTCAAGGCGCTCTTCTCGACGCGAAGAGGTTGTTCTGATCCGTCTACGCATTGGACACACACATCTCACTCATGGATACCTTCTAAGAGGCGAAGATCCACCCCTATGTGAGCAGTGTGGTGAGATTTTAACTGTTAAGCACATTTACGTAGAATGTCCCCAACACATGGACGAGAGGAATAATTTTAAATTAAAACCTAATTTAAAAGAAATTTTATCTGATGAATCTGAGAATATAACAAATGTTTTTAAATATCTGAAACCAACAAAGCTGTATAATAGAATTTAAAAAATAACACATCACTCTAAAAGAGAATACGGGCACTAATAACCTTAGTGTTGTGTGCCCTTAAACCCTAATAACTAACTAACTAACTAACTAACTGTGACCAATCGGTTGCGAGGTCGGGCAACTGTTCGGTCTCCGTGACTCGGCCGAACACTGCAGTTAGCCAGTGTGAACGCTCTCATTCAAACCAATGCATTTCTGAAGACAAACACCTGCGACCGTCATTGGTGACGGTTGCATGAGTCCTAGCGTGAAGCGGCCCTAGCGGTAACAGGTCTTTTTCATTCAATATGTGTTTGTGGTACACCTACACAATTAACATTGCCAAGTAAGATCAATAGGCCAACATATAACTAGGGGTCTTTACGGAAACCTCAAGAATTGATCGGATCCAACCCACTTCACCCTTCTTTTTCAGGGATCACCTAGATCCAACCTCATTACGTGATCCGACGGATCTCTTAAGCTTTTCGAACGCAGATATTTTGAATCGGGCGGGTTTCCGAACGCCAATTTATGTAGGGATCTGGTCGGGTTACCCAGATCAAGGTTTCCGAAAACACCCTAGGAAAACGCCAAAGTCATTGTTAATACGAGTGAACGAGCCATTGTGTCGAGTACCTGGTAACATCGATAGGCCTATACAGTATTAAGTATAAATGATAGGAGTTTGAGTTTAGTTAGTATAAAGGGCATGTCAACTGTAGGCCCTAAATATTCGGCGTATTTGGTGGGGCGGGGGCAAGACTTAGATTCAAACTAGGTAAACATTCATTTTGAATTTTTAATATTAAATTGCAAAGGGTCATGAGCACTTTGAAACTACACCCCTAACCATTATCTTTTCATCTCACCTGTCCATCTTTCTGTGCTCCGACGGGAGGAATGTAGATGTTTTTGGCAGCTGGTTGAATTCCACCAAGATTTTCTGCTAACTCTGAGGAAAACATACAAAAATTAGTTGCAGGCCTATGTCATAATATAAGGTCCAGGTATATACCTGGAACAAACATGGTAGGCCCTAGACTTAATTACGAAGACTGAATTTTAGCTTTTCGGTTCTTAAAAAGAACTATTTTTAAAAATCTGACCGATTTCGGAAATAAACAACTAGCTATAACTTATTAAGTGCTGCTGCTTAAGTGCTACAGTAGAAAAACTGAAACAGCTCAATTCCGGCTTCAAACGGGACATGACTTGCTTGGAAAGCACCTCCATAATTTGGAATTTTGGAATCTAGTGTCTGTCGGATGTGTGGAGCTGGCACTTACCATACATAACTACATAACACATGTTAACGACATTATAGATAGTTTATTGATGTGTAATTACTTGAAATTATATATCTCATTTAAGATAAGAAGAAGAATTAGAAGAAGAAGATTATCTGTTCTGTCCCGTTCAGCCCGAGGGGTTGACGTTCGGAAAGTGTATGGTTTGGTTCAGTGTGGGATGAAAGTTTCAACAGGTCCACATAATTGCTATTTTTGTGTACGTTGATGCATTTATAAATGGCCTGGTTAGTGTTGAGGATCTTTGTGCATCATTTTAACATGACATATCTGAATTGTATACCCACAATAATCTGACAACATGATCGTGGTGTTTCCAGGAGTTTTTGGCTAGGGCAATCAATGAGTGTACTGGTTTCTTGCCCTTAGTCCACTTTCTTTGTACATTTTGTCTAGCCTGGGCACTATTATTCTTTCAAGTACTTTGCTCAGGATAGATCAGGGGAGAATCATAGTTTCGAATACTTTTGTTGTAATGCTGTTGTAGTTTTACCTAGTAGTGTGATTGGTCTATATGACTCCATTTTGTCATCAAATTCCAACTCGCAACCTTCTCGTGGTTTGGCCCGTGATTAGGGGAGTTTTTCTCCCTGAAACTAATGGCGAGCTCTGGGTCGTCGTCGGGGAACTTTCCCCTTCCCTTTGACTCCCTCCCGACGGCGACGACAATGACAACACAGACGATGATGACACAGACGGAGACGTCCACGACGTGGGGAACCCCTCAATAATTACAATATCCAATCAAAACAAAACTTTTGTCCCCCCGTTCTTGAGTATTCTAGGATTTCTTTTTTCCCGTCATCTTGGAAGATCCGTGTCGAGATAGGTTTGTATAGGGTTTTTTG